>JADRCD010217522.1:0-40099 GCA_019843815.1 Montemys delectorum
TATCCACCCACCAACTCCTGCCTCCCCGCCATTGATTCCCTTACACTGGGGTATCTATCAAGCCTTCATAGGACCAAAGCCCTCTCCTCCCATTGGTGCCTGAAAAGGCCATCTTCTGCTGCATATGCACCTGGAGCCATGTGTACTCCTTGGTTGATGGCTTAGCCCCTGGGAGATCTGGGGGGTGTGGTTGGTTGGTATTGTTGTTCTTCCTATGGGGTTGCAAACCCCTTCAGCTCCTTCAGTTTTTTCTCTAACTCCTCCATTGGGGACCCCACACTCAGTCCAATGGTTGACTGCTGGGCAACTGCCTCTATATTTGTAAGGCTCTGGCAGGGCCTCTCAGGAGACAACTATATCAGGCTCCTTTCAGCAAACATTTCTTTGCATCCACAATAGTGTCATGGTTTGGTGACTGTGTATGGGATGAAACTCCAGGTGGGACAGTCTCTGGATGGCCTTTCCTTCAGTCTCTGCTCTACACATTGCTTCCATATTTGCTCCCATGAGTATTTTGTTCCCCTTTCCAAGAAAGAGAGAAGCACCCACACTTTGGTATTCCTTCTTCTTCAGTTTCCTGTGGTCTATGATTGTATCTTGTGTATTTGGAGCATTTGAGCTGCTGTCCACGTATCAGTGAATGCATATCATGTGTGGTCTTTTTTTGTGTTTGTGTTACCTCACTCAGGATAATATTTTCTAGTTCCATCGATTTGCCTAAGAATTTCATGAATTTATCATTTTTAATAGCTGAGTAGTACTCCATTGTATAAATGTACCTCATTTTCTGTATCCATTCTACTGTTGAAGGACATCTGGGTTCTTTCCAGCTTCAGGCTACTATAAATAAGGCTGCTATGAACATAATCGAGCATGTGTCCTTGTTGTAGTTGGACTATCTTTTGGGTATAAGCCCAGGAGTGGTATAGCTAGGCCCTCAGGTAATATATGTCCAATTTTCTGATGAACCGCCAAACTGATTTCCAAAGTGGTTGTACCAGCTTGGAGTCCCACCAACAATGGAATAGTATTCCTCTTTCTCCACATCATCATCAACATCTACTGTCACCTCAGTTTGGTGTGACTCTAACCAAGCAAGGGAAAAAGCTGTATGACAAGAACTTTAAGTCTCTGAAGAAAGAAATCGAAGAAGATCTCAGAAGATAGAAAGAGCTCCCATGCTCATGGATTGGCAGGATTAATATAGTAAAAATGGCCATCTTGCTGAAAGTAATCTACAGGTTCAATGAAGTCCTCATCAAAATTCCAACTCAATTCTTCATAGAGTTAGGAAGAGTAATTTGCAAATTCATTTGGAATAACAAAAAGACCAGGATAGGGAAAACTATTCTCAACAATAAAAGAACTTCTGGTAGAATCACCACCCCTGACATCAAGATATATTACAGAGCAATAATGATTAAAAATTATATGGTATAGGTACAGAGGCAGGCAGGTAGATCAATGGAATAGAATTGAAAACTCAGAAATGAACCCACACACCTATGGTCACTTGATCTTTGACAAAAGAGCTAAAACCATCTAGTGGATATCAGCAAGTGCTGGCTGACAGGAGCCTGATATAGCTGTCTCCAGAGAGGCTCTGACAGTATCTGACTAATACAGAAGTAGAGGTTCATAGCCTTCCATTGGACTGAGTAGAGGGTCCCTAGTGAAGGAGCTAGAGAAAGGACCCCAGGAGCTGAAGGGTTTGCAGCCCCTTAGCACGAACAACAATATGAACTAACTAGTACCCTCAGAGCTCCCAGGGACTAAAACTCCAACCAAAGAGTACATACACATGGGGGGACTCATGGCTCCAGCAGCATGTGTATAGCAGAGGATAGCCAAGTCGGTCATCAATGGGAGGAGAGGACCTTAGCCCTGTGAAGGTTCTATGCCCCAGTATAGGGGAATGCCAGGGCCAGGAAGTGGGAGAGTGTAGGGTGGTGAGCAGGGGAAGGGGGGAGGGAACAGGGGATTGTTTTAGTTTTAGTTTTTGTTTTTTCTTATTTTATTTTATTTTTATTTTTTCTTTTGGAGAGGAACTTGGGAAAGGAGATATTATAAATAAAGCAAACATCTAATTAAAAAAAAAGACAGCTTTTTTAACTGCTGGTTCAACTGTCAGTCAGCATGTAGACAAATGAAAATAGACTCATTCTTATCTCCTTGTACAAAGCTCAAGTCCAAGTGTGTAGATCAAGGACCTCCACATAAAACCAGATACACTGAAACTTATAGAGGAGAAAGTGGGGAAGAGCCTTGAACACATGGGCACAGGGGAAATTTCCCTGAACAGAACACCAGTAGCTTATGCTCTGAGATCAAGAATTGACAAATGGGACCTCATAAGATTGCAAAGCTTCTGTAAGGCAAAAGACACTGTCAATAGGACAAAATGACAACAAACAGATTGGGAAAATATCTTAACCAAACCTATATCCAATAGAGAGCTAATATCCAATATAAACAAAGAACTCAAGAAGTTAGACTCCAGAGAATCAAATAACCCTATTAAAAATGGGGTACAGAGCTAAAAAAAAGAATTCTCAACTGAGGAATATGGAATGGCTGAGAAGCACCTAAAGAAATGTTCAACATCCAAGGTCAGGAGGGAAATGCAAATCAAAAAAACAAAACAAAACAAAACAAAACAAACAAAAAAAACACTGAGATTTCCACCTCATACCAGTCACAATGGCTAAGATCAAAAACTCAGGTGACAGTAGATGCTGGAGAGGTTGTGGAGAAAGAGGAACACTCCTTCATTGCTTATGGGATTGCAAGGTGGTACAACCACTCTGGAAATCAGTTTGGCAGTTCCTCAGGAAATTGGACGTATTACTACCTGATGTCCCACCTATACTACTCCTGAGCATATACCCAGAAGATGCTCCAACATGTAATAAGGACACATGCTCCACTATGTTCATAGCAGCATTATTTATAATAAGGCTAGCAGAATCTGGAAAGAACCCAGATGTCCCTCAACAGAGGAATGGATACAGAAAGTGTGGTACATCTACACAATGGAGTACTAATCAGCCATTAAAAACAATGAATTTATGAAATTCTTAGGGAAATAGATGGATCTGGAGAATATGATCCTGAGTGAGGTAACCCAATCACAAAAGAACACAAATGGTATGCACTCACTGATAAGTGGATATTAGCCCAGAAGGTCAGAATACCCAAGATACAATCCACAAACCACAAGAAACTCAAAAAGAAGGAAGACCAAAATGTGGATATTTCAATCCTTCTTAGAAGGGGGAACAAAATAACCATGAAAGGAGTTGCAGAGGCAAAGTGTGAGCAGAGACTGAAGGAAGGACAATCGAGAGACTGCCCCATCTGGGGAACCTTACCATATACAATCACCAAACCCAGACACTATTATGGATGCCAGTAAGTGCTGGCTGGCAGAAGCCTGATATAGATGTCTCCTGAGAGCTCTGACAGTACCCCACTAATACAGAAGTAGAGGCTCACAGCCATCTATTGGACTGAGCACAGGGTCCCTAGTGAAGGAACTAGAGAAAGGACCTAAGGAGCTGAAGGGTTTTACAGCCCCATAGGAGGAACAACAATATGAACTAACCAGTACCCTCAGAGCTCCCAGGGACTAAACCACCAACCAATGAGGACACATGGTGGGACCCATGCCTCCAGCTGCACATGTTGCAGACAATGGCCTAGTTGGTCACCAATGGGAGGAGAGGCCCTTGGTCCTGTGAATGTTCTATGCCTCGTTGTATGGGAATGACAGGACCAGAAAGTGGGAGAGGGAGGGTTGGTGAGCAGGGGAAGGGGCAGAGAGAATAGGGTTTTTTTTTCAGAGGGGAAAGTTTGAAAGGGGATATTATTTGAAATGTAAATAAAGAAAATACCTAATTAAATAAAAGAAGGAAATGTTCAACATCCTTAGTCATCATTGAAATGCAAATCAAAACAACCCTGAGATTTCATCTCACACCAGTCAAAATGGCTAAGATCAAAACCTCAACAATCTTTTTAAATTGGACACATGAACATTTTGTAATCTTAGAACTCTAAGCACACCCAATACTATAGGCAGATTACACTCCTTAGAAACACTAGCTCTATGGCTGGAGAGATGGATCAGCGGTTAAGAGCACTGACTGGTCTTCCAAAAGTCTTGAGTTCAAATGTTAGAAACCACATGGTGGCTCACAACCATCTATAATGTTATCTGATGCCCTCTTCTAGGGTGTCTGAAGACAGCTACAGTGTACTTACACATAATTAATAAATAATCCTTTAAAAGAAAAAAAAAAAACACTAGCTCCAAGCAGGCTACCACTTGTGTTGTTCTAAGAGGCAGTAAACTAATAGCTTGCAACTATAATGTACCTTTCTATTAAAAAACTTTGATTGGCATCTTTGCCTTGTCAAACTTTAAGCCAGATCAGTATATAAATATATTTGTGTTTCTAATTCTTGCTCCTGTGTTCTTTATGTAGGACAAATCAGAACATTCTCATGTGAATAATGTCCAGGGTAGGTCAGGAAAATGGCTGAGTTGGTAAAGTGCTTTCTACAGAAGCCTAGGGATAAGTAGGTCCCTGGTATCCATGGATCAAGCTCGGCATGTTGGTACATGTAATCCTGGAGCTGGGGAGTCCCAGACAGGAGTATCTTTAGGGCTTATTGGCTAACCAGTCAGTGAGCCCTAGATTCCATTGAGAGACCCTGTCTAAACAGGTTGGGATGGAAGAATGAAATAAGAAGTTACCCCCTGGTTTTCATATGCATGAGTACACATATGGACACATACCTCTTTGTGTGTGTGTGATGTAATATACATATATATATATATATATATATATATATATATATATATATATATATATTCCATTTAAATCCCTCTCAATTTTCCAGTGGCTTTTAAAAAATTTATTTCTGAGATTGTAGTATAATTCTTCCTTGGAGCCTATGATGAGTTTAGTCATAGGTAGTCTTAGTCAGGGTTTTTATTTCTGTACAAATATCATGACCAAGAAGCAAGTTGGGGAGGAAAGGGTTTATTCAGCTTACTTTCACATGGCTATTGATTACCAGAGGAAGTCAGGACTGGAACTCAAGCAGGTTAGGAAGCAGGAGCTGATGCAGAGGCCATGGAGGGATGTTCCTTACTGGCTTGCTTCTCTTGGCTTGTTCAGCCTTCTCTCTTATAGAACTCAAGACTTCTAAGCCCAGAGATGGCACCACCCACAAGGGGCCCTACCCCCTTGATCACTAATTGAGAAAATACCCCACAGCTGGATCTCATGGAGGCACTTCCCCAACTGAAGCTCCCTTCTCTGTGATAACTGCAGCCTGTGTCAAGTTGACACACAAAACTAGCCAGTACAATTGACCCCTTGTCAACTTGACACACAAACACATTACTATTAAGCCTCAACCCTTATGTTTTTATTCATCTCTAAAATCTAAAGTCTCACAGTCTTTATATATTAAAAGTCCAATCAATTTAAAACGTCCAATATCTTTTAAAATTCAAGGTTTCTTAACTGTGGGCTCCACTAAAATACATTCTTCTTTTAAGAGGGAAAAATATCAGAACAGAGAGGAGAGCTGCATACACTATCCCACCCCTACCTATGAGCTATTGACAAGTGATAAATATGGGGAGAGAACCTAATAAGTTGACAACTCCCTAATGGAAGACTACACATCCAATATTTAGGCAGCATGAATTGGTCTTGAAGGCTCTTTTTCAAAAAGAAGGACACACAGTAGGTTGGTAGGAAAAGAAACAGGAAATCCAGGAAGAGTTGAAAAGATGGTGAATAAGATCAAAGCAAGTGCATGAGATTCTGGAAATAATTAAATTTTAAGGGAAAATGTAGTATTTTTAAAACCCTTCTATCACTGACCAGAGGTAATGATATTGGTTTGATAGCAGTACAAAATAAAGAACAGCTGGCAGCTATCTGGAATACATTCCATAGGCAAATGCATGGCAGACTCTTAAGAAGAGAGACTTGTCACTATTATCTTCCTTGAGCAAATTTCTCTAAGTGTTGGTTTCCTCATTTCTAAAAAAGAAAGTAAAATATAGTATATCCTTTCTAGGGTATTTGTAAAGAGTAAATGAAAAAGTATACACAAGATATTTCACATATTATCTGTTGTCTGTATCTAGCAAATGCTTAATAGGTGACCATAATTATCGCTAAGATTGGAGCTTGACTAGATTATTTGTTGAATACCACTTACTCATTTTGAAGATTAAAAATTTAAGTTCATAAAGCTCTATTATATTTTATACTTTCTTTGCCATTCCATATGATAGTAGATGGTGAATAAATATTATGTTTATTCTGTTAATAAATCGTGAACATCTTCAGGAAAAAAAAGTATAGATCTTGTTCTATTTCCACAAATGGGAAACTAAGATCACACATAAGTACTTGACCCAGAGCTGCTGTTTGGCAAAGAAAAGACCTTGATCATTCTAATAGCTTAGTACTCATTTGCTAATGACACAGTAGGGCAGGCTTCAAATCATTTCTATTTCTTCTACCTAAGGTGTCACTTCTAATTTGATCAATTACATCATATTCATATTCAGTCAGAGGTGCAATCTCTCAAATCAAAGAAGACTGATGGATTTCTGGCAACATAAATCATTCATTGGCAAGAGCACAGACAAGGCAGAGTTCATTTTATATCTTCTCGACAATAAAGCATGCCAGTCCACTGACCAGAGGTAATGATATTGGTTTGAAAACAATACAAAATGAAGAACAGCAGGCAGCTATCTGGAACACATTCCATGGGCAAATGCAGGGCAGACTCCAGAAGAAAGGCTTATTCCTATCATCTTTCTGAGGCAATTTATTCTAATGGTGTTAGTTTCCTCATTTCTGAAAAGAAAGTAAAATATAGTATATGTATTTGCTAATCTGACAACCTTAATAAACTTTATACTATTTTTCTAAAATGACCAAGAATAATAAACTATCAAAACTTATAACTTTGACAAGACAATCCTATCTCCATAAATATTCTAGGCTATGAGTCTGCAATGGGAATCTGAAACAATTCAAGACCTGATATAAAGGTAATGTACTGTGAGAGTTTCTAACTCTGGTGGACCAGGATATTGCCTAAACTCCACAGAGAGGAACTGTGGGAATCCAGAGAAAGTAATAAAATCTTCAAACTTAGCAGAAAATATTCTAAATTCTGTTCTCTATATCAGACATACAAAGATTTGAACTGATGACTCCACTGTCTGGATTTAAAGGCTATTTTGCCCCAGTTTGAAAGGAGAATGGAAATATCCAACAGAGACCTTAGGACAAAAATTCAATTTGTGTCTGCTGAGTTCACTTTCTTCTTTGTTTGAAACTGCACGGAAAGGCCAAAATATACCTTCTCTATTCCCGAGACTATATTACAACAAATGAATAGCTGTTCTAAGTTTATTGATCAACCAAAATTACAATACAAAAGGAAACAACCAGCAGACAGACAGACAGACAGACAGACAGACAGACAGACAGACAGAGAATATACATATCTCTACTGTGGGCTTTCCACTCCCTCCCACTTGCTGGGACTTGGTGGAAGAGACCAAGGGGATCTGGAAATTTAGTTCATAGATATTCTCCTGGGAGTACAGAGCAACATTGACAAGG
The DNA here is from genome assembly GCA_019843815.1 of Montemys delectorum. NCBI lineage: Eukaryota > Metazoa > Chordata > Mammalia > Rodentia > Muridae > Montemys > Montemys delectorum. The sequence goes on from JADRCD010217522.1 coordinate 7,674, forward strand.
CCAGACCCCATAGCTAAGCAAGCAGGATATCTGATACATATACTTTGACCAGAAATCTGTCTATAAATGAGATCAACATTCAAGGCCAAGGTCTCTAATTTATAATAATCTGGATATGAAACCCACTTCTCTTACCTACCATTCTATGGTCTTAAGTAAATTACTTCTCCAAGCCTCAGTTCCATCATCTGAGAAATGAAGAAAATAATAATAGTTAATTGTTATTATATCTATTTATAAATCAGGTACTGTTCTATATGTTTGAAATTTTAACATATTGACCAAGTTAATCATTCAACAATACTGTTAGTATTATTCTGATTTTGCTGATGGTAAAAATCTCTTAGAAGTTAAGGAAATATGTTCAACGTCACATTACTAAAGCTATAAATAATATAACCAGGATTCAAAGCTAGGTGATCAAACCCAGATTCTTAGTTCTAACTATTGTGTCATGCTGCCTCTCTGTAATGCTACTACAGATAAATGGCAGGACTGTTGAATAATGAATAAACTATGTATGTATAGACGTTATGCTAAAAGAGTATGCTCCAAGGTTATTACCTGAAATTAATCTCAAACTTGTTAATTCAATATTATTTTTTAAAATAATTTAAAATATAAAGGTTAAATTATTAAGAATGAAAATTATATTAGCATCAGAGTGAGGAGAGTTTGTGATGAATATGATAGTTTTTCAATGTTTCAAAAAAAATCATCCTTCATATCTCCATTTACAAATGGAATCAACATAGTTTTCCCACACTTCTCTCTCAGAATAAGGTAATATCAAGAATAATTTCCAGACCAAAAATGCTCAGTGTATTCAATAGAGGAAAAAAATTGTCTCCATGGGATTCTTGGAAACACAGTTTGTCCTCTTGTTTTCTCACTTGTATTCTCCACCTTCCTTCTTAATTTATTTTCTATGGACTCTATCTCATGACAGACATCTCCACTCTCATTACCCTGCATGGTTAAGAAAAATCAAAGCAGCACTACATAGAAAACTATGTGTTAGTACTTGGTCCTTTCTTTGTTATTCAACACAAAAGAAGTGATGGATCAAATGGATCAAAAACCTTGACATAAAACCAGATACAGCTGATGCTCCACTCCACAAGATAGCGGCTGACTATGAGCCCAAGGCACAAGTGTTTGATATCACAGACTTCATTACAGCTTCAGAGTGGGAAAGAGTTTCTCTGAGTAGCTTTGGCTGTCCTGGAACTTGAACTGTAGATCAGGCTGAGCTCAAACTCAGATCCACCTGCCTCTGCTTTCTGAGTGCTAGGATTAAAGGTTTATTTCAAAAGTTGAAGAAGTCTTGAATAACTGGAAACTGACTGGGCACTCTCCAGAAAAAAAAAAAAAAAACACTGAAAAAGTCTTCCAGTTTCTATCTGTACCAAGAGCTGATCCTGTGCCACAGGATCACCCTGTGCCAACTGTCGCCCGGAGAGAGTGGGTCTCCCAGGAGTGCTGACAAGCCTGTGAACACAGGTAAATCTACCACTTCTGCTCAAATTCCTGGTCCAAGAGGACCTGAACCATCAGGACACAGGTGCCAGGGAACAACCAGGGACAGGATCCTTCCAGTTTCTGTCTGCACCCCAGCGCTGACACTGTGCCATAGCAGTCCTTACCCAAATTGCTCTTGGAGAGAACTGGTCTCCCAGAAGTGCTGACGCAGAGGCTTGCAAGAGGGACAAGCCACACTCAGAGACAGCAAGACCAGCTAATACCAGAGATAAGATGCCAAGAGGCAGGGGCAAGAACTTAAGCAACAGAAACCAAGGCTAATTGGCATCATCAGAACCTAGTTTTTCCACAACAGTGAGACCAGAATACCCCCAAGACATGGGAAGAGCAAGAATCTGATTTAAAATCACATCATATAATGATGACAGAGGACTTTAAAGAGGGAATATATAACTCCATTAAAGAAATACAGGAGAACACAAGTAAACGGATAGAAGCCTCTAAAGAAGAAACACAAAAAGTCCTTAAAGAAGTACAGGAAAACACAACCAAACAGGGAATTGAACAAAATCATCCAGGATCTAATAATAGAGGTAGAAACAATAAAGAAATCACAAGGGGAGACAACCATGGAGACAGAAAATATAGGAAAGAGATCAGGAGTCATAGATGCAAGCATAATCAACAGAATACAAGAGACAGAAAAGAGAATCTGAGGTGCAGGAGATACCATAGAAAACATTGACACAACAGTCAAAGAAAATGCAAAATGGAAAAATCACTTAACCCAAAATATCCAGGAAATTCAGGACACAATGAGAAGACCAAACCTAAGGATAATAGGTATAGAAGAGCATAAAGATTTCCAATTTAAAGGGCCAGTAAATATCTTCAACAAAATTATAGAAGACAACTTCCCTAACCTAAAGAAAGAGATGTCCATGAACATACAAGAGGTCTACAGAACTCCAAATAGTTTAGACCAGAAAAGAAATTACTCCTGTCAAATAAAAGTCAAAACACCAAATGCACAAAACAAAGAGAGAATATTAAAAGCACTAAGAGAAAAATGTCAAGTGACATATGAAGGCAGACCTATCAGAATTATATCAAACTTCTCAACAGAGAATATGAAAACTAGAAGATCCTGGGAAGATGTTATATAGACCCTAAGAGAACACAAATGCCAGCCCAAGCTACTACACCCAACAAAACTCTCAATTACCATAGATGGCGAAACCAAGATATTCCATGACAAAAATGAATTTACACAATATCTTTCCACAAATCCAGCACTACAAGAGAAAATAGATAGAAAACACCAACACAAGGAGAGAAACTATACTCTTAAAAAATGCAAGAAAGTAATCTTCTTTTAACAAACACCAAAGAAGACTAGGAGTAACTGAAACAGTGGGACAAGGCACACAGGAACTCTGCCAGCCCAATGGTTCTGATTCCTTCCAGTCTGTCTGGGCTGTTGTCCTGAGCAGATCTTGGGTGCAAGCTCCTCAGCCAATCCCACAACACCCTGCACAGACCATCACAACAGAAAGCAAGATTCAGATATAAAATCATTTCTCATGGTGATGATACAGAACTTTAAGAAAGACATAAATAGCACCCTCAAAGAAATACAGGAGAACACAGGTAAACAGCTAGAAGCGCTTAAAGAGGAAACACAAAAATCCCTTAAAGAACTACAGGAAAACACGATCCAGAATCTAAAAATGGAATTAGAAACAATAAAGAAATCAGAAAGAGAGACAACCCTGGGGATAGAAAACCTAGGAAATAAATCAGGAGTCATAGATGCAAACATTACCAACAGAATACAAGAGATAGAAGAGAGAATCTCAGGGGCAGGAAAGACCATAGAAAACATTGACAAAACAGTCAAAGAAAATGCAAAAAGCAAAAAGCTCCTAACCCAAAACATCCAGGAAATCCAGGATGCAATGAGAAGAGCAAACCTAAGAATAATAGGTTTAGAAGAGAATGAAGATTCCCTATGCAATGGGCCAGTAAATATCTTCAACAAAATTATAGAAGAAAACTTTCCTAACCTAAAGAAAGAGATGCCCATGAACATACAGGAAGCCTACAAAACTCAAAATAGACTGGACCAGAAAATAAATTCCTCCCGTCACATAATAATAAAAACACCAAATGCACTAAACAAAGAAAGAATTTTAAAAGCAGTAAGGGAAAAAGATCAAGAAACATATAAAGGCAGGCCTATCAGATTTACACCAGACTTCTTACCAGAGACTATGAAAGCTAGAAGATCCTGGGCAAATTTCATACAGACCCTACAAGAACACAAATGCCAGCCCAGGCTACTATACCCAGCAAAACTCTCAATTACCATAGATGGAGAAAACAAGATATTCCATGACAAAACAAAATGTACACAATATCTTTCCACAAACCCAGTCCTACAAAGGATAATAGATGAAAAACATCAATATAAGGAGCAAAACTACACCCTAGAAGAAGCAAGAAAGTAATCTTTCAACAAATCCATACAAACCTAATTCCACCTCTTACAACAAAAACAAGAAGTGACAATTACTTTTTCTTAATATCTTAATATGAAAATTAATATTACCAACATATCCTAATTGATTGAAATCCAATAATATGAGAAATTAGAAATTTGTTGATTTTCATCCAATGGTCTCTCTAATTTGGTAATTGGACAAATAAGTCCAATATTGTACAATCTATATACACTTTCAGCTTGTTTGTGACAGTGTCTAGCTGTGTACAACATAAGGGTCTTGAAATCTTGCTTCTCCTATCCCAGTCTCTCTATTAGTAGTATTGTTTATTTCATGTTTTTACACTATAATATGGTTTTCAGAACAGCTTATATATTTCAAAAGTATATACCCAAAAGAAACATAGATGATTAACTAGGGAGGTTGCTTGTAAGAGAACAACAAAGAGTGAGACTGAATAGTTTGCTTGACATTAGTAGCTCTTGTATCAAGTTTTAAGAAGAGGACTTCATAAGTTACTCTTTCTCTGAGATGAATGCTTTTCCAAATTATCATAGCTAATGAACCAAATTCTTACCCTGACCTAATATCTGTGCCACCCTCCAAGCAAAACCATTGTTCATTGAAACAGTTGGTGAATGCCTTTATGGATAGACAATCTTAATACATATACCATTTCTTAAATGAATGTAACCTGTTCTCTGTAGGCTGAGAATAAAGTCACTCACTCAAGTCAAATAGCTTTGACCATAACAGGAAGTCTGTATCCAAAAATCGTGCCTACAATTCTTTGGTGCAGCAGAACTATCAACTCTCAGCTTAGCTACAATGAAGGTAAAATCCTTTGGTGATATGAGGGTTATTGAAGTACAGCCATATTACAATGAAATCCAATGTCTAAAAATTGTTCTTATTTTGGGCTTGTACCACAGTAAGAGCCAAGATTTTAAACTCAACAAAATTCAAAATGAACAAACAAACAAAAGGACTTTATATATTTATGTTCATTTAGGAAAATACCAGTAGTAATATATTATTTTGAAGTATACAGTTAATATGTTTGGAGTTATTTAAAATTTATATTGAGAAAAATGTATTTTCACTACTGCTGTAGATGAGCATTTAAATAAGATTGTTAAATTGATTGTTGTTTTATATCAAACAACTTTTATAATACTTATTTGTATTGTTATAATATTTAATAAATTTTAAGGAATATGACAAAAAAGATATTGTAGGTATTGAAAGGGGAGTCTCTGGGAGGAGTAGGGATACAAAAGGGAAACAAGAATGTGATTTAATTCTATTTACTTAAAATATGTTTTAAATGTTAACAAATTCAGATAAATTGAAATCATCTAACTTTTGTCATCATAATGCAATATAAGTTAAAATAAAAACATAGAAAATAGTCACACAATCATAAAAATAACATCAAAATAACTGGAAGCAACAATCACTATTCTTTAATATCTCTTAACATCAATGAACTCAGTTCCCCAATAAAAAGACATAGAATAACAGACTAAATATGTAAATAGGACCCAACATTTTGTTGCACACAGGAAATGGAAATTTATCTCAGTGTCAAAGAAAGATACTACCTTGGTATAAAGGGCTGGAAAATAATTTTCCAAGAAAATGGTCCCAAGAACAAGCTGGAGCAGCCATTCTAATATCGAATAAAAGCAACTGTATCAAAAAGGATAAGGAAGGACACATCATACTCATCAAAGGAAAAATCTACCAAGAAGAACTCTCAATTCTGAACATCTATGCTCCAAATTAAAGTGTAGCCACATTTATGAAAAAGAAACTACTAAAGTTCAAAGTACATATTGCACCTCACACAATAATATCGGGAGACTTCAGCACCCCACTCTCATCAATGGACAGATCATTGAAAGTCAAAATAAATGGAGACACATTGAAACTGACAGAAGTTATGGACCAAATGGATTTAACAGAAATCTATAAACATTTCATTATAAAACAAAGTAATATACCTTTTTTGCAGTACATTATGGCACCTTCTCCAAAATTAACAATATAATCTGCCACAAAGCAGGACTCAACAAATATGAGAAGATTGAAATAATCCCATGCATCCTATCAGATCATCACGGACAAAGGCTGGTCTTCAATAACAACAAAAACAGCAGAAAGCCCACATATACATGATAACTGAACAACACTCTAGTCAATGATATCTTGGTCAAACAAGAAATAAAGAAATTAAAAATCTTTTTAGAACTTAATGAAAATGAAAGCACAGCATACCCAAATTTATGAGACAAAATGAAAGCAGTGCTAAGAAGAAAGTTCAACTCTGAGTGCCTCCAAAAGGAAATTGGAGGGAGCTTACACTACCACTTCAACAGCACACCTGAAAGCTCTAGAGCAAAAAGAAGCAAATACACCCTAGAAGAGTAGACAGTAGAAAATAATCAAACTCAGGGCTGAAATCAAGCAAGTACAAACAAAAAGAACTATACAAAGAATCAACAAAACCAGGAGCTGATTCTTTGAGAAAATCAACAAAATAGATAAACACTTAGCCACACCAACCAGAGGGCACAGAGAAATTATCCAAATTAACAAAATCAGAAATGAAAAGGGAGATATAACAACAGAAACTGAGGAAATTCAAAAAAGCATCAGATTTTACTACAAAAGCCTATATTCAACAAAACTGGGAAATCTGGATGGATGAAATGTGTAGAGAGCCACACCCGAGCTGGCTATCGCCATTACAACATGGCGCCCGCATCCAGTGTCTTCTCCCTGTAACAAGTAGTCTGCGCATGTGCTAAGGGCCAGAGCGCGCCAAGTCACAGCCTATCCAGGGATGTCACATGAGGTAATGAGCAAACAGCCAATCAGAGGTGAACACGCCGCTCCAGGGTATATATAAGCAGTGCCTTTTTGGGGCTTGGGGTCTTCCTCTTAAAGATGCAATAAATGCTTGCTACAGAAGTATCCTAGTGTCCACATACGTTCTTGCTGGGGAGACGATTGCGCAGATTACAGAAATGAGCAATTTTCTAGACAGATACCAAACATGAAACTTAAATAAGGGTCAGATAAACCATCTAAACAATCCCATAACCCCTAAAGAAATAGAAGCAGTCCTCAAAAGACTCCCAACCAAAATAAGACCAGGAAGAGATGGTTTTAATGCAGAATTCTATCAGACCTTCAAAGAAAACCTAATACCAATACTCTTCAAACTATTCTACAAAATAGAAACAGAAGAAACACTACCCAATTCATTCTATGAAGTCACAGTTACACTGAGTATTCTCGCTTACAGATGGAACAGTTTCTGTCTAATCTGGAACTTTTCACAATTTCCTTTCATAGAGGACCTCATAAGAGATCTTTTTCTACTTCTATCATGTTTAATGTTCTGAATATTTTTTAAAAACTGGTTGACTTCATAATACTTTTAGCTTCAGAAGATATCATGTATATTTATGAGACATTTAGCTATTATAACTTATTTTGATGACTTAAAAATGTCAATACTGAGTTGTATATTTTAAGATAAATTTCATTATTTTAATACAAAACAAAAAACAAAAAACAAAAAAAAACAGGTACATTAGATCTGGTAAAAGAGAAAGTGAAGAAAAGCCCTAAACTCATTGATACAGGAAAAGACATTCTGAACAGGATACCATTAGTATAAGCACTAATATCAACAATTAATAAATGGGATCTTATGAAACTGAAAAGGTCCTGCATAGCAAATGACACTGTTATACAGACAAGGCCTTCACACAATTTCTTTTGCAATTGCATTCTTTACTAAGGCAAGAGAGCATCTAGTCTCTTAATGTCCATATCCCAGGGATCCAGTCACTTCCCATCTGTTCTCTGGGGAACTTCCACATTTTCTATGTGTTTCCCACACTCTGAGGCATAGCAAAAAATAAACTCAAACCAAAACAAGCATAGGCAAGAACTATAGGAATTGCTACATGTGTTTTTGTTTTGCTTTGCTTTGTTTTGTGTATGCATGTTTAAATATTCTTATTCCCTAAACCCACATTCTGCCTTTTAGAGCTTACTAGGCTATTTACTAGAAGTAAAAGTGTTATCTCTGGATTAGAACTAAGACTCAAACGTTGAATCATAATTAAACTTTCCCATTCATAAGCAAAAGTTAAATAAATTTATGTATAATTTTACCACATAAGCTTTGTGTGATCATACCATGTGACTACTCTGATGTATGAGTCTGACTTTTACACCTCATTATTTTCTAGGTCCACTCAACCATGGTAAGTATGGACAGGATGAAAGTGTCATTCTTTTACTTTCTTGGTCCTGTTTAATAACCTTCAGTAGTATACACGCTTGTGAGAACAAATAATGAAAGTGGTCCACTGTGAATAAAATAAAAAGGGGCCAAATAAGTTTAATCCCTGTTCTATGAGTGTAAAATAGAGATGACCCTTAAGTATATGCACAGACTTCTTTATTTAAATCAGGGAATAGAAACTGTTATTTGTCTTGTATGTGTCTGCACCTTTTTGTGTTTTACATATAGGTAGAAAATAATAAATATTTAAATAAAGCATTCAGAACTTTTAATCTCTCCAGGTCTATTGAACTCAGTCTAAAGTTCTATAAATCCTGAAAATTTAATACCAAAACAATTTGGTGAGCTGTTATCTAATTCTTCACAATTTGCCTCATACTATGAATCAAGCATGTAATCTCTCTAAAACTCTGTCAGTTTAAAATTTGAGTACTAATCACTAAGTCTAAAAATTCCAGGTACCTTACCTTGCAGCAATTCAAAATACTCTATTAAGATTAATGAAGCAAGTTTAAATGTTGAGCAACTGAATAATAAAATTAACACATTATTCCTTCTTCACAAGGTTTTCTTTACAAATGCATACTTTCGATAAGCCCAATATCCATTAATGATTTTTCTCAAGTAAACCATAATATCAAACATTTAGAAGAGTCTTCATTTGATGGTCTGAAGCAAATCTGATGAACCAGTTTGGATCAGCTAAGCAAGTGAGGAACATTTGTGCTGAATATTAATACTGTGTTTTCCATGTAATATTGCAAAATAATCAACAATTCTCATATTTTATATTCTAGTCTATACTTCCATTTGTTTGTAGATGTGTTTTGTTTTACTATATAAGAAGAGCAAAATTAATTATGGAGCAGCAATGAAATTGTTTTATGGTTGGGGGGGGGGGTCACCACAACATGAGAAACTGTACTAAAGAGTTACAGCATTAGGAAGGTTGAGAACATTGCTCTAAGCCCTAAGTGGTTCTACCTCCTGAAGTTCTACAGTCTTCCAACATCTGACCACTGGCTATAAGCCAAGTCTTCAAAACCATGAGCACATTGGGGACCTGTATAGGGTGGGTCTGATGCTAAGGTCCTGTTCCCCAATTGGTTCTTGATCTGTCAGTAAAGATGCCAGAGGCTAATTGCTGGGCAGGAAGAGGAGGGTCTTCCTGATCCCTAGAGGGGATGAGAAGAGACACAAGGAGAAGAGAGGAGTTTTTTACCATGTTTCTGAGGGAGAAAGGGTGACCAGCCATGTGAGATCACAGGCAGAGTGGCTACAAGCCGCTTCTGTAGATGGGAAGTTTGGGTATTAAGCAGGAACTAAAGATAACTGGGCAACTGAAGCTGAAGGCAGGTTGAGAGGTGCTAAACTGCTAGCTGAGGGAGATTAGTCATGCCCAGGAATTGAGCAAATAAGGGAGATTAAAATTGAACAGTGTGTGTGTGTGTGTGTGTGTGTGTGTGTGTGTGTGTGTGTTTTGTCTGCAGATCCAATATTCTCTGGGTCGGGGCTGGTAGCATGGCTTGCCTGGAGCTTAATGCAGTGGTAGCAAAAATTACACACTATAGGGACCTTTCAGATAACACTCATCAAGATTAGAACCATTGTGGCATTCTTCACATTAAAAAGACATGATTGCTCGACATATTAATATGAAGTGAACAAAGCCCTATGCCCCCACACCCTATTATAGATTCAGGACTAATCTATAAATTAAGAGAAACACAATGTTGGCCCCTAGGGTGACAACCTTCACTAATCCTATCTTTGTCAGTAATTTGGTGTCAATCACAGCTCAGAAATCTATGCTCCAAAGACAGATGCACACCATATTGGTATATCCCTACAAATTAGTTGTTATTCGGTAGTCTATCTACTATTTGTTGTAATTTCAGGCAAGGACAGAATGGAGCAATTTGATGGATTTTTCCTTCAGTTCCCAGTCTAAATCATAATTTGACCTATAAAAACTAAGTCACCCTAAACTCACTGAGCAACAATTTTCTTCATGACCAACCAGAGGTAGAGTGCCAGTATAGGTGAATCCATTTTGGTAATCCATATCTTTTTCATTCTATTTAATCTAGGAAGATCCAGGTGCAAGAATTTGAAGTTCACTTTTGGAAACTGGACTCTAAGTGATAGTAAAAATCTTTGTAAATTTGCCTCTTATTGGCCAGGATTCAATGTGAGAAGAGCTATAAACGCAGAATAATTTCAAGAGTAAATCTGCAGTACTTTTTAGCAGTTAAACATCAGAAGGAAACAGAAGACACTTTCTGTTAAGGTACATTTTCAGATACTTGTTACTGAGGCAAGGTAAGGGTTAAAGGAACTGATAAGCATCATGAGGCACCAGGATACTAATTGTGAGCACACTGCTTCTGTCTTAAGGTCTGAAAGAGATAAGTGGTACTTGCAGAATCATGTTAAAAACTTATCAGAAAAAGGCAATGTTGAGAATCACTATGCAGAGGTCAAAACTGACTGGAGTAATCTAGCCATACTGGGACTTCATTCTTTCTTGGCTTGTGAGCACTGAATCACTCATGAAACTGATGCATGTATAGGTGAGTCTCTGTTAGATAAATTCGTGATTATTGTTGGTCTCCTCTTTGGACTTGGGTTAGACACCTTCACACTTTCAGACAGAGCTCTTATTGTATTTCTGAAAATACATGCTGATTTAATAAACTTTTGCCTGGCCAGTACTTCCACAGACAATGCTTTTACTTTCCCTTAAGGATGGTAGACCATGACATGGACATAATAGAAGCATAAGGATACCCAGCTGTTTGAGCCTTGCCCCATACTTTTGAAGAAGCAAAGGAGAAAAACAAATGTAACCCAGCTGTACCCTGCTCATTTTACAAGCTCTAGCCATCTCTTTTATAATCAGCAAGAGAATTTTATTTAATTGTTAGGGAGACAGGAAGGAATAAACACAAAAGGGAGAGAAACATGGTAGAAGGATGTTATCAAAATCTCTGCACCTACACACCACTATTTTCACATCTCAAATGCAATTTGCACATATTCAACAAGGAAATTAAAAGCAATTTAAACTTAAGCTAAACAGCTGGTCTAGAACAAAAAAAAAAAAACTGCCCTTCAGACTTTTTTTTCTACTTAAATGTAAAGCTTGGCAAATTACTTCCTCAAACACCCCCACAACCCAGCACATGTTGTTAGTGAAAATTATGTCTTACAATACCAATGGTAACAGAATATATTCACCTGCTACTGCTTCCTACAAAAGGAAGACATAGGTCAATGATAACAACTTTAAGGCATCAACACTTTAGAAACATTCCAGAAACTGTAGAATTTCCACACTAAATGTTGGGCTTTAAGAACTGTTCCTCTTCCTCCAGTTTCTGCTCCATACTGTCTCTGCAACTCCTTCCATGGGTATTTTGTTCCCCCTTCTAAGAAGAATCAAAGTATCCACACTTTGGTCTTCCTTCTTCTTGAATTTCTTGTGGTTTGTGTGTTATATCTTAGGCATTCTGAGCTTCTGGGATAATATCCATTTATCAGTGAGTTCATACTATTTGTGTTCTTTTATGATTGGGTTACCTCACTCAGGATGATATTCTCCAGATCCATCCATTTCCCTAAGAATTTCATAAATTCTTCGTTTTTAATAGCTGAGTAGTACTCCATTGTGTAAATATTCCACATTTTCTGTATCCATTCCTCTGTTGAGAGACATCTGGGTTCTTTCCAACTTCTAGCTATTATAAATAAGGCTGCTATGAACATAGTGGAGCACGTGTCATTATTACAGGTTTGAACATCTTATGCCCAAGAGTGGTATTGCTATGTCCTCCAGTAGTACTATGTCTGAGGAACCACCAAACTGATTTCCAGAGTGGTTGTACCAGCTTGCAGTATCACCAGCAATGAAGGAGTGTTCCTCTTTCTCCACAACTTCATCAGAATCTACTGTCACCTGAGTTTTTGATCCTAGCCATTCTAACTGGTGTGAAGTAGAACTCAGGTTTGTTTTGATTTGCATTTCCCTGATGACTAAGGATGTTGAACATTTCGTTAGCTGTTTCTCAGCCATTCGGTATTTCTCAATTGATCCTTCCCAAATACAATCACCAAAGCCAGACACTATTATGGCTGATATAGCTATCTCCTGAGAGGCTCTGCCAGTGCCTGACTAATACAGAAATACAGCCTCATAGCCATTCATTGGACTGAGAACAGGGTCCCCAATGAAGGAGCTAGAGAAAGGACCCAAGGAGCTGAAGAGGTTTGCAGCCCCATAGGAGGAAAAAACATGAATTAACCAGTACTCCCCCCCTGAGAGCTCCTAAGGACTAAACCACCAACCAAAGATTAAACATGTGGGACTCTTGGTTCTAGCTATAAATGTAGCAAAGGATGGACTAGTTGGCCATCAATGGGAGGAGAGGCCATTCGTCCTGGAAAGGCTCTATGCCTCAGTGTAAGGGAATGCCAGGGCCAGGAAGCAGGAGAGGATGGGTTGATGAGCACTAGAGTGGGGGGGGGGGAGCAGAGGGGGTAACCAGGAAAGGGGAGAATATTTGTAATGTAAATAAAGAAAATATCTAATAATAGAAAAAAGAACTATTACTCTCACTAATGGATGCCTTAAAAGATGGAGATATCCTCCATATATGTGAATGAATCTCCCAGCCATGTGAGGGCTGATGGATGTGACTACAGAAAGCAAAACCATAAGTATACCACATATGGATTTCCAGGATATACAGAGATCATGTGATAATGCATTCTTTAACTGGCTCCAAATTAATTAGGAATAGTTCAAAGTCTTGCTTCATTAAAAATGGCAGAATGTTTGAAGCCATTTCTTTAGAATTCTTGTTCTGACAGGAATTGTCAAGATAGCTAGAAAAATAGGTGAGTATATGATGACAGAACTTACAGCCTTCCCATTCCAGAGCATGGAGGAGCTTCAGCTTGTGAATTCCCCATTAGCATTTACTCTTGGAAATCATACCATGCCATTGGGAAGTGGTCACATCTCCCCATCTGTTCAAGCTCTTGTGACATCTGTGGCTGGAGCCAACAAGCTGTATCTGTTGATAGGTTTGCTAGCCCCTATAGCCACATCTTTTGCCTCTGAGTTATCCTCTAGCTTCCTGACCTTCAAAGATGTCACAGCTGACTTCAGCTCCCACTTCCCAAGAGAGTTCCAGCTCTTTTCCGTTCTCACTCCTGAGAGATAAAACCCAAGTTACATAATTTTCCTCCTTTCCACACGATAAACCCAGATTGATTTCTTCTTTTCCCTTTTGAGAATAATAGACCTACTTGCTTTAAAAACAAAGCAAAAAATTGGCACAGTTTTAGTGGCTTTTTCTTTATAAATACAATATCAGTCTTACAATATCACTAAATTGAAAAACCTTATGTCATACAGAAAACTCAGCTGCTAGACTCCATCCAAAGAGCTAAAAGACTCCTGTCCTTCCTCCTGATATAGCTGCTAGGGGGAAAAACAGAGCACACAGTAATTTTCAGGATGGGAACCTGCTACACTAAATTAATAATAAATCTATTTGGTCATTGATTAATTCAAGAAAAATTTATGATATCCAATCATCTTGAGCAACAGAAAATGCACCAAAGTGAAATTGTTGGAAGAAATATATTGGCTCTGTTCTTGGAAGTTTAAAGTCGAATTACCACGAACAACAAAAATAATGAAGATAACATGATACAAAACTATGGGCAGGGCTCATCCTGGAAAACAGGGAATGTGCAAGACAGTAGCCTTGTATTTGAAGAACATTTAAACATGGCTAAAAATAAGACATGCACATAAAAAGATTGAGCATTGTGACTAATGCTAAAAACAGAAAAGTACAAATGATGGTTTCCATACATAATTCCAAGAGCAAAGTTTTGGAATTTGAAATAACTTCAGCAAGGAGAGTAATTTGCATTACTAGAAAGAACTTGGCAAATGGAAAGGGAAGAAGACATCCCAAACTCATACCAGATGTCCAAGAGTTCAAGGCATCTCAAGAACTGATAAGTTAAAAATGATGAATTTATTTTCTTTTTAGTTGAATGTTAAATATTAAATATTCACAAATGTTCAATTGTTTTCTATCATTCCACTCAATGGAGATCTGCCTTCAGCTGTTTTCAACTATGTGTAGTCTGAGTCCACAGAAAGGTTATGGATTTTCCTCTAGCTTTTCCTTCAGGCCTCCTTCAGCATGACGAAAAAGTGGGCAGAGAAACACCCCTCTTGAACAGACACCTTCTATATCCTCAAAGTAATAGTAAATCAGTGTGATTTTCCTGAATAGCAGCTAGACAATCAGCATCTGGGGGGGGGGGGGTTTCTAATAAATCTACTTCTAGGAATTTATCTAGATGATTAACTAATGAGATGAAAAGTCTCACAGTGATAGGTGTAAGTTTAAACCAGATTAAGGCAGCTTACATACCCAAAGCTGTAGAAATGACTATATAGATATAGTCACACAAAAATTTTAAAGAAATAAGAAAATATTCACAAATACAATTAACATACCTGTATAATGATCATTGTTTCAAACATATAGAATATTATATATATTAATAGGGAAAATGATATTTAAAATGTCGCTAAGATCTGTTCGTTTCTGGTGTGGGCATTATGAGGGAAGCACACTCGTCACCACAGTTTACATGTATTTTAGTTTCTGGAGTTAAAAATCCTAGTTCTAGGCACTACCAAATCCTATTTGTTTTGAACCAGTTGAAAGCATTAATGAACTTTGAACTGAGTTCAATGTCAATTTTTAAGCTTATGAATATTAGCACCTTCAGTAAGTCTCAATTTAATCATTCATTTTTTATGAGCTGACTGGAAGATGAGCCCTGTCTACTGAAACTTCCACAGATAAACAATACCATCAGCTGCTACAGTAACATTTTTTTATTTTTATCCAATTACTGATACTCAGCAACTAACCTACCTGTGTATTGGGCAGAAAATGTAGCATTTAGTTGGTACATTTATTTTCAGATCCAAGATTTTTCTGCACAAGAGATCTACACATTTCAAGTGTCTTGTTCTACACAAGATGCCAGTGTCTAACTTCAGAAAGCCAAAACTAACATATACACCAAATGTAGCCAAGAGATTGGTCATGTTGTTCTCTTGCTTGGCTGTAAATTGGAGGCCAGAGTAAACAGTGTTGGAAAACACTCCACGACGGCAGGATCAAATGGGAGAGAGATTCCACTTTCACATGAATATGGAAGGAACTGGAAAGAATATTGTCCCACTCTTAAGACACTAAGAAAGAAGGAAGAAAAATTGTGAACAACATTCTGGAATCACAGGGCAGAGAGCTAGCCTAAAACCTACGGAGACAGTGGCAAATAGGCAAAAGAAAAACAGGCCATAAACATCTTTTCACGTGGAGATGATAGAGCCAGACCGCATATAAAGTCAGATGAAATAGTTCATATACTGTTGAAGGCAGACTATAAAATGGCAAGACAGTAGAACTCACAGATATGGGGGTGTGTGCACTCTATTGCAAGATTGTTACACATAGTCTTCAGGAAGCTTACAAAAGAACATTACTAAGAAATCATATCCCCTGATAAAGCCAGAGAAAGGTTATCTTAATAGTTACAAGAGGGAAGACACAGAAGACGTGAGGTGAAACACATGTACCAAGAAAACACAAAGCCAAGGCTGAGCAAACTTTTGGGGGAAAGAAAAAGAAAAACCTGTCCTGTCCTTAACATGGGAAACCCATGGTACAAAAGAGTAGCTACAGCACCAACAAATGTCAAACTAACCTACTTTATGAATTTAATCAAATCTTTGTGTAATAGCATAGAGGAAGGAAAATATGACTGTAACCAGGCATAAAATCTGTCACCTCAATCACTACAGTCATACACAAGGTGTCTAGCTTTCAACAATAATGCATGAGACATGTGAAAATGTATGAAAACACATCATGCTGACAAGAGATAAAGTCACCAGCAAATCCAGAATCTAACACAGATGCTAGAGTTACCAGGTAGAGAATATTACTAACTCAAATGCATAAGTCTAAAGCACTAAGATAAGGTGTTTCAATGTTGTTCATATTTTGGCCCAGGAATCCAAACTGTAGCAGTAAGCTGCATGGAGGTACCCAAGGCTGCATGGCTGCATGCATGATTGCATGGCTGAATTTGTTTCTTGGTTGTTGTGATAAAACACTGACCAAAAGCAACCTAGGTAAGAAAAGGGTTCATTTAACTTCAGGTGCTAGTCCATCATCAAGGGAAACCAAAGCAAGAATTCAGGAAATTGAAATAGAATGGAGGAATACTGCTTGCATGCTTGCTTGCTTGCTTGCTTGATCACTTCCTCTGACTTGCTCAGCTACCAACTAGAGTATTCTAGGCCCTTCTATAAGAATTATCAATCAAGAATTTCCAGAAGCTGAACAACCAATCAGGCAGCATACACAGGCTGTTCCAAGGCTTCTGGCACAAATATTGAAGGGGATTGCCTGGTCTGGTCTCAGTAGGAGAAGATGTGGCTAATCCTCCAGAGACTTAAGGCCCCAGGGAAGGGGAATACCTGAAGTAGGGGAGGAGGGGCACCCTCTCAGAGGAAAGGGGGAGGGGGAGAGGAAAGGAACTGTAGGGATTGGGAGACCAGGAAGACAGACAAGAGCTGGAATATAAATAAATAAAATAATTAATTAAAAATAAATTAATTTTAAAAAGAATGTGCCCCACATTCATACTTACAAGCTATACTGATAGAGATGATTTCTCAGTTGAGGGCCCTTCTTCCAAAGCAACTCTAATTTGTGTCAAGTGGACATAGACTGGCTAAGGATCACTAAGAATGCTGCCAAAAATTACATTGTAAACTTACATAAAACATGAGAGGTTTTTTTGTTTTGTTTGATGATTGTTTTTGAAATGCAACTGCACTGTTCTTAAGCATGAATTTTGTAGGTAATGATGTCATATTGCAATACCAAAGGCTGATATGCCTGGCACAAAGTGACGCACTGCTTAAGGAGGCTGTTCTGTGAATGTTAAGACAGTTGGAAGTATACCAAAATTAAAACTAGACACAGGTACATTTATCCCAGGTATGACAACCAACACTGACTTCCTTTTGACACTAGCAAAAGTCCTTACAGAGGAGGACAGACAGTGAACAGGGAAAGAGGGGAAAGATGCAGAATAAAGAAAGGAAGGGGATGGTCTCAACGTGGAACCAGGGAGACAGCTCAGAGGGTAAAAGCCAATTGCCAGCACCTGTGTAAAAAAAAACAGGAGTAGCAGTGTGCTCATGTAACCCCAGAACTGTGTGGGGTGGAGACAGGAAGATTGCGAGGGTAAAGTAGAGAGTAGTAGAGTAAAACACCTATCATCATCCTCTGGCCTATGTATGCCTGTCCATATACATATACATATGCACATACAATGCACATACAAATATACATCATATAAACATATACATAGACACATAGACACATGTATACATCTACATGTACAAACACATATACACATCACACATACACGTACTTGTTTTATATGAACTACTAACATATAGAGAGAAAGTCTTGAAGGCAGAAGAGCAAAGGTATATCCAGGAAAACAAATTTAAAAAAAAAATCACAGCAGACATTTGTCAGAAAAAAAAAAAAACTGAAGTGACAAGCAAAATACCAAGAGAAAAACTACAAAGCAGAAGTCAACATCTAGCAGGATTATACCCAAAATTGGTACAGAAGAAAAAAAAATTCTCAGAAACATATGTCAATATTTTTGAGAAAAAATGTCAATAGGCTTATAAGAAATATCAAAATAACTTTTTCAGAGAAAAACAAATAATATATTTGACAGAAACCTGGTTCCATATATTAACATGGTACTGAATGCATTAGTAATGGAATAAATATGAGTATAATACTTTGTCTTATTTTTACCATCTGAAGTAAAAAAAGTAAAAGTGTATTATATATTTATAACATACACAACCATCAGTATATGAAACCAATGACACAGGAGTTAGAGGAAGAAATTTAACTGTCTGTTCATGAAACATCCTCTGAAGGTAAAATGTGATCAAGCAGATGTGTACATTGTGACTTTCAGGCAACCACTAAAATGTTAAATGAGGAGGTGTAAATAATATACAAATAGTGACTGTAGACTGTATGTAATGTGAATCTGAATTAGCCCTAGAGAAAGGAAAGCAAAGGAAAGAAAGCACAGGCCAAACGAAGAGAAAGCAGAGTTTCAGGCTTATTGGTCTCAAAGTGGCTCACACTGTGATGTGCAAACTGGTCTCAAAGCCCTTGGAAAATGTCCGTCTCCAAAGTAGGGTGGTTTCCAGGCTTGTACCATCACACTTGGCTAAGATGGAATATTTTAATTCAATTATAAGTACAGGAATCACCTAACCCTCAAGAGACTGGAAGGCCCAGGGAATTTAGAGGTCAGGTGGGGTGGGGGGGTGGGAACATCCACGTGGAGACCAGGAGGTGGAGAGGAGATATGGGATGTGGAACAGTTGGAGGGTGGACGCAGGAGGGGGGAATAAAATATGGAGTGTAAATAAATAAATAAATTAAAAAAATAAGTACAAGAATCTCAATTGTCTAGAAGCATTAATTAAAGAGAAAGATAGTTTCCAATTATGTTAATAAATCAAAACCTTCATGCTATATATAAGCATCTCACATTAAATATAAAGACATCCACAGAAGTAACAGGTAGACAGGAACTTATCTTACAAGTAGATAGAACACGATGCAGAAGGTTATTTTCATTCGAGACAAAGCATTTACTGAAAAGGTAGTATAATAAGGAACAAAGATAGTATCAAATAAAGTATCTTAGTACTCCCACAAGATACAACAAGCCCAACTTTGTAGACACGTAAGACAAAGAGATTAAAATTGTTTAAGGCAAAAAAGTGATAGAACTGGTAAATGAGCAGTTGTGACAGGAGACTTCACAATTAATCTCAGTAGTTGACAGAATGCATTGTTAGGGATACAAGGCTGCAACAGCACCATCAGCCCCCTTGATGTAGTTGACAATTATAGGACATGCTACAATGGCAACATACACTTTTTTAAAAAAGCTCTTGAAATATCCATCAAGATCCATGATGGAGAGCTGGGCAGTGGTGGTACATGCCATTAATCCTAACACTTTGGAGGCAGGGGCAGGCAAGTTTCTGAGTTCAAAGCCAGCCAGGTCTACAGAAAGTTCCAGGACAGACAGGGCTACACAGAGAAAACTTGTCTTGAAAAAAAAAAAAAAGATAAAAAGATACATGATGGAAAATGAATCAAGTGCCAGCAGCTTGGATCAACATAATAGGAGTATACCAAGTATGTTATCAGAATCGCAGCAAGGCATATATGAGATCAGACATGATGGTGTTATACTACTAATCAGAAAGAAAAAGAATGAAATAGAACTCTAAGGAAACAGAATGCGTCAACACAGACTTCATCTGTGTCAAAAAAGGAAAATAATGAACTACCATAAACAGTACTCTGATCACAAATTCAGTTACCTAGTTTAAAATGTGCCCAGTTTTCAAAGGACAGAATTTAACAGATAAAGCAAAAACCAAGCAGATAATGTGAATAATTTCATGGCTATTAAATATACTAAGTTTATAATAGGTGAAAATAAAAATAGCAACAAAATAGATTCCAGTGAAGAAAGTTCTAAGCCCAAATTATTTCATTAATGAATTCTCTTGAACATTTAAGGGTGATGATATTAACATAAATTCTATGTAGTATGTCCAGAAAATATTAAGAGAATATTTAATTAGCTTTAGTTAGATGTGTGTGTGTGCACACACTTGCATGCACATGCGTGTAAAAGAGAGAGAAGCAGACAAAGACAGACAGACAGACAGACAGAGAATTTGTGCCTGTATACCTGAACAGAGGCCAGATTTGCCTTTATCAGTATCTTTTCCTCAGCAGCATGTCTCTCCCTAAACCTGGGGCTCACATTTTCTTTCCTAGGCTGGCAGTCAGCAATCCCCAGCAACCCCACTTGGAGTTGTGTTACACTTGTAAGAACCCAGCTTTTTACAAGTGCTACTGATATCTGAACTCTGATCTTAGTGATTTTCGAGTAGGCACATATGATCACTGAGCCACTTGATCACTGGGCCTAAAAGAAGAGTTCCTTTCCAATTTATTTCTGTGTGGCCATTGTTGCCTTGTTTACTATTTTCTGTTGTTGTGACAATTGCTTGATATAACAATGCAAACTTAGCAGAGATGAATACATTGTTTTACTGCACCTGTAATTTCAGTCCCTGGTCTCTGGCACCATTGCTAGGGGCCTGTAAGGCTGCACATCATGATAGAGGGACTCTATATCATGACATCCATCAATCAGAATGATAGAAAGAGGAAGATGTTGGTGACAATACATACTTTTGGAACATGCATCTGGAGTGTCCGACTTGTTCTAACCAGGCCCACCTCTGATAACCCAATCAATTATGGACTTCTTTATATAGGGCTATCAATTAATCATATTAGCAACCTAATGATTATTTCAGCTCCTCTTTCAGTTACACATTGTCGTCCTGCTTTCAACATATGAACCCTTGCAGAAATTCCATATGCAAAGCATAAAATTCTGACCCAAAGATTCCAAAATGTGCAGATTTCCAGAATTACTCACAAGTCCCAGTTCAAAGTCTTCCTTGAACCATGAAATAAATTCTTAACTGTGAGGCCCTGTATTAATCAAACTATAAAGTTAGATGTTCTGAAAATGTACAGCATGTATATAGAATAACACTGTCATTAGAAAATGAATGCATGGAACCACTGAGAAGAAGGATAGTGCCCAAGCAAGATCAAAACCAGCAGAAGAAACATTGCATCCTGGAGTTCCCAGCAGGTACCAAGGTATTTTAGAGTTTCTATTGCTGTGAACAGATACCATGACCAAAGCAACTTTTATAAAGGACAGAATTTAATTGGGGCTGGCTTACTGGTTCACATGTTCAGTCCATTATCATCAAGGTAGGAGTATGGCAGACTCCAGGCAGACATGGAGCTGAAGAAGCCAAAAGTTCTACATCTTGATCCAAAGACAGACAGAAGACTGGCTCCCATGTGGCTTCTAGAAGGAGGGTCTCAAACCAGACCCCCACAGTGGCACACTTCCTTCTAAAAGCTACTCCTACTCCAAGAAGGCCATACTTCCTAATAGTGCCACTTCCTGGACCAAGTATATTCAAATCACCACTACACCAGGGTACACAGTGAGTTAAGATGAGTTCTAAGGGCTTGGAGGAGCCCATTCTTGTCAGATACGGTGCACATGGCTTTTGTTGGTATGACTCTGCTCACTGCATGCAACTTCTCAAGGCCACAGTCATGGTATCTGCAGCTTCTTGGAGTCTCCATTGCAGCTTCATCTCTACTCTCACACTTTCATAGATACAATCACAAAGGCTATCCACTGGACTCTGGCCATGGTAAACAATGCTTGACTTAATAATATTTCTTTGAAATTGGGTGGGAAACTCCATTTACTCAAACTTTTACATCCTGCATATCTATGAACCCAACACTATATCAATGTTAAAATCTAAGACCAGTAAAGTGCTAGGCACACTTGGACCAAACTGCAGGAGACTCCAAATGCATATGTGGCAGAGCACAGTGAGCTAAATCCTAGAAATCTTCCTAGGCATCAATGTAAGAGAAAGATACCATAGCATACTCTTCATGTGGATGATTTTGTTTGTTTATTCTCTCATACTTTTGAGCCTGTAGTCAGTGGATTCTGGATAGTTCCTGAAATGCTTTCAGGTCATCTTTCCTGATGGCCTAGGGCAAAGTACTCTTCAGCAGCTCCACCTTCCTTGACTGCAACTCCAAGTATATTGTTTTTCTCACCAATATCCAAGGTTTTCCAAACTAAAGGTGATGATTAATACCCATTCCACAGCATGAATACTATGCTTCCTTCTAATTTCTTCTTTCAGAATGCTTAGTACTTAACCTCTTAACTCAACTTCTTAATAAATTCTCAGCATAGACAAAATACAGAAAATATTTTGACCTGAATATGATATTCAAAATCCTTATAGAGTTCCCATTTCCATCTGAAAATTCTTGAACCTGTCTTGATTCTCCATATCCCTATCAGTCCCTATCAGTCACTTGGGCTTTATCTTTCTATCAGAGCCCACCATCAAGTTCTGTCTACAGTCTTGACCACCTGCCTTCTCTGTTCTCTTCTAAATGGCTCCAATGAAATAGATTGAAAAGCTTCTGTATCCTGCATAGTAACACCAAGGGCCAATTCTCAATACAAGCTTTCTCTGTTAACTGTCATTTTATGTCAAATCATTAGCACACTCTGATACACAATAATCAAAACCAAAAGCACAGGAAAGTACAGAGGGATGACTTTCATAGCAACTAAGTTTCAAAATATAGAAGCAAATATATTGAACTAAGAACTACATTAAAAATGTTAAGCTTCATAAACCAATAAATTTTATGCTGGAAATATTCAACTGAGTCAATATTTTAACAATGAAATAATGTAATTCATCCAGTATTAGTCTTAAAATAGAAAAAAACTTGTGAGTATATTAAAAGATATATGGTAATACTAGTGTTGAAAATCAATTATGAACAGATTCAGAGGATCGTCAGTACTCATGAATTCATGAAGATATGAACTAAAGGTAAAATAATATATAACTTCACACTTCTAATCTCAAATAAGCCACTGAAAATCCTGACCACATGACAATCAGTAAGCACATGAATGATGCCAAACTCTGATACCCTGCCAAGATAAAGGACAATGTGGAGACACACCTTCCAGGGCTTTGTACTTCCTTATAAAGGTCTATGTATGTTTACCATGGGATCCATAAGCTTAGCTGTTTATTGAAGAGAAATGTAAATTCATGTTCACATAAGAACCTTTACACATTTACTACTATCAGCTGTATTTGTAATTAGGAACTCACTATTTGCTCTTCCACCAATGAGTGGACCAACCAACACCTTCACAAGTGTGGTGTAAAGGAAAATGCATGTAAGTATTAACAGCAAATGGATTGCTAACTCATGAACATTCCTTAATAATTTTTGCAATGTGAAGAAAGCCATGCTTAAAATACTAATACATGTTTTATGACCTGATTTATATAACCTTCTGGAAAAGCTAAAATGGGAGATTAAGTCTTCAGTTGCTTGACTGCAAGTGCAGGGCTAAGTTCCCTACATATAGACATAAAATAATGGAACCTGTCATAGTGAAAGATGAGTAGTACAATACTGATAAAATGGGAATAAAGTCTCCAGTCTTGTTAATGGTAATGTGCCCATTTGTTTCTTTATTTTGGTATTTTAGTTACATGAGAGATCAACAATAAGAGGAAACTGGATGGAAGCTCTGAAGGGGAAGCTCAGCAGTAGGTGAAGCAGAGTTTTTTCATAGGGACAGTTTTCTTTTACCTCATCCATTCAGCCCTCTCTGGTTTTCCCCCTTTGGTATATTAAGTTCTGCTGATGTGTCCTTGACTGGTCTCAGAAGCATGCAGAGCAGGCTCCTAGCTTCATCTCAGCTCTCCTTGGTATCAGTATCTTCACTCCATTCCTCACATATGGAATAACTTTACACAAAGACAATTTGTGTGTCTCTGATCTCCAGTCAAACAGGAACCACACCTCCTGACTCCTATTCTGTTCAGATTGTGCCTATATATTTTTATTTGTGAATTATTTATTTGCTTTTTGGGTTTTTTTGGGGGGGATGAGTTGTTTTGTTTTGTTTTTTAAGACAGGGTTCTCTGTGTGGCCCTGGTTGTGCTGGAACTCACTCTGTAGACCAGGTTGGCCTCAAACTCAGAAATCTGCCTGCCTCCCAAGTGCTGGGATTATAGGCATGCACCACCATGGCCTGGCTGTGAATTATTTATAAATTATCATTTCTGTATCTCCTTCTGATCTCTCAACCACTTCAATTTCCCTCTAATGACACATGAGTGTCTGCATCCAACTGGCTACTTCTTATATTATATCCCATCACATCATCTTTAACAGCCAAGGACTCCTCACTCCATTGACAAGGCCAGCTGACTTCCCAGTTTATACCAGTTTCTCCTCTAACAGTGCTTCCCCAGATGTAGAGTGGACTGCCTACATCACTTCATCACTCATGATGGGTTACTTATGTCCATTTCACTCCAGTAATGCCATTTCTATACTTTTATCTCCACAACTAAAATGTTGTGGAAGTACAATTTTAATGGATTGTGGCAACATTTAAAATACCTCCCACATGGAAAAAATATTTTCCTTAGATTCTCAAAAGCTATAACACATATAACATGGATTTTCAATAGAAACAGAGTATTTAATATTATCAACTGAATTCTGTTTTGTTTCTATGTCAAAGAATTTATTAAAAAATTATGAGGATACTTTCAAAAAGAAAGATAGTTTCCTGACCCACAGAGAAATAAACATTAATATGCAGGTATTCACTCAAAATGTAATCTTTTTCATATGGGCAATTTTTTTGTAAATAATTATTTTGCAACTTGTTTCTTATTAATAATATACCATTAGCATCATTCAAAACCAACCTACAGGAGTGTTCTGACCCCAGGACTCAGGTGAGACTCAGGTCTCTCCAGTGACTTTCTAAGGCAGGTTCAGCCAGGAAGGACAGGCTGCAGAAGCAGCAGAGCAGCTGGGACATGATCATTTGTACATCCATCAGTGTCCAGGAGGGACAGCTGATCCTCAGCCCTCTGTGCACAGGTCTTACCAGGAAAGAGCAGATCTCTCAGGAGTGATAAACAGACTTACAGACCCACAGGAGGAACAAGCTCCAGCTAGAAACAGTAAGAACATCTATTACCAGATATTAGCAGATGGTGAAAAGCAAACACAAGAATCTTACCAACAGAAACCAAAAGTATTTGGCATCATCAGAACCCAATACTCCTACCACAGCAAGTCCTGGATACCCTAACCAGAAAAGCAAGATTCGGATCTAAAATCATATCTCATGATACTGATAGAGGAATTTAAGAAAGACATAAGTAACTCCCTTAAAGAAATTCAGGAGATCACAGGTAAACAGGTACAAGCCCTTAAAGAGGAAAAACAAAAATCCCTTAAAGAATTACAGGAAAGCACAACCAAACAAGTGAGGGAATTGAACAAAATCATCTAGGACCTAAAAATAGAAGTAAAAACAATTAAGAAATCACAAACAGAAACAACTCTGGAGATAGAAAACCTAATAAAGAAGTCAGGAGCCATAGATGCAAGCATCACCAACAGAATACAAGAGATAGAAGAGAGAAACTGGGGTACAAAAGATACTATAGAAAATATTGACACAACAGTCAAAGAAAACGCAAAATGCAAAAAGCTCCTTACCCAAAACATCCAGGAAATCCAGGACACAATGAGAAAACCAAACCTAAGGATAATAGGTATAGAAGAGAGTGAAGATTTCCAAATTGAAGGGCCAGTAAATATCTTCAAGAAAATTATAAAAGACAACTTCCCTAACCTAAGGAAAGAGATGCCCGTGAACATACAAGAAGCCTACAGAACTCCAAATAGTTTGGGCCAAAAAAGAAATTCCTCCTGTCACATAACAATCAAAACACCAAATGCATAAACAAAGAAAGAATATTAAAAACAGTGAGGGGAAAATGTCAAGTAACACATAAAGGCAGACCTATCAGAATTACACCAAATTTCTCACCAGAGACTATGAAAGCCAGAAGATCCTGGGCTGATGTCATGCAGACCCTAAGAGAATATAATTGCTAGCCCAGGAACTATATACAGCAAAACTCCCATTTACCATAGAGGGAGAAACTAAGGTATTCTATAACAAAACCAAATTTACACAGTATCTTTCCATAAATCCAGCCCTTCAAAGGATAATAAATGGAAAACTCCAACACAAGGATGGAAACTACAAGAAAAAGCAAGAAATTAGTCTTTCAACAAAACTAATCGAAGATAGCCACATGAAGAGAATTCCAACTCTAACAACAAAAATAACAGGAAGCAACAATTACTTTTCCTTAGTATCTATTAATATCAATGGACTCAATTCCCCAATAAAAAGACATAGACTATCAGATTGAGTATGTAAACAGGACCCAACATTTTGATGCATACAGGAAACCCACCTGAGTGACAAAGACAGACACTACCTCAGAATAAAAGGCTGGAAAACAATTCTCCAAGCCAATGGTCCTAAGAAAAAAGCTGGAGTAGCCATTCTAATATCGAATAAAATCGACTTTCACTCTAAAGTGATCAAAAAAGATAAGGAGGGACATTTCATATTCATCGAATGTATGATCTACCGAAATGAATTCTCAATTCTCAACCTCTATGCTCCAAGTCAAAGGGCATCTACATTCATAAAAGAAATTTTACTAAAGTTCAAAGCACACATTGCACCACACACAATAATAGTAGGAGACATCGACACCCCACTCTCTGCAATGGACAGATCATGGATACAGAAGCTAATCAAAGACACAGTGAGACTAACAGAAGTTATTAAACAGATGGATTTAACAGATATCTATAGAACTTTTTATCCTAAAACAAAAGGATATACCTTCTCAGAACCTCATGGTACCTTCTCCAAAACTGACCATATAATTGGTCACAGATCAGGATTCAACAGATACAAGAAGATTGAAGTAACTCAGTGTATCCTATCAGATCACCATGAACTAAGCTGCTCCTCAATAACAACATAAACAATGGAAAGCTCACATACATGTGGAAGTTTAACAACACTCTACTCAGTGATAACTTAGTCAAGTAAGAAATAAAGAAAAAAATTAAAGACATTTTATAGTTTAATGAAAACGAAACCACAACATACCCAAACTTATGGGATACAATGAAAACAGTCCTAAGAGGAAAACTCATAGCTCTGAGTGCCAATACTCCTCAAACCATTCTACAAACTAGAAACAGATAGTACTCTACTGAATTCATACTATGAAGTCACAATTACTCTGATACCTAAAAAATACAAAGATCTAAGAAAGAAAACTTCAGACCAATTTCCCTTATGAATATCAAATCAAAATACTCAATAAAATTCTTGCAAACCAAATCCAAGAACAGATAAAAACAATCATCCATCTTGGCCAAGTAGGCTTCATATCAGGGATGCAGGGATGGTTCAATATACAGAAATCCATCAACATAATCCACTACACAAACAAACTCATAAAAAAACATTTGATCATATCATTAGATGCTGAGAAAGCATTTGACAAAATCCAACACCCCTTCATGGTAAAACCTTAGAAAGATCAGGAATTCAAGGCCCATACCTAAACATAGTAAAGGCAATTTACAGCCAATCAGTAGCCAACATCCTATTAAATGGAGATAAACTTGAAGCAATCCCTCTAAAATCAAGGACTAGACAAGGCTACCCACTCTCCCTCTACCTATTCAATATTGTACTCAAAGTCCTAGCCAGAGCAATTAGACAACAAAAGGAGATCAAACAAATACAAATTGGAAAGGAAAAAGTCAAAGTCAGAATGTAGAAGAATGGAAATCTGTCCATTCTTATCTCCTTGTACAAAGCTCAAGTCCAAGTGGATCAAGGACCTCCACATAACACGAGATACACTGAAACTAATAGAAAATAAAGTGGGGAAGAGCCTCGAGCACATGGGCACAAGGGAGAATTTCCTAAACAGAACACCAATAGCTTATGCTCTAAGATCAAGAATTGACAAATAGAACCTCATAAAATTGCAAAGCTTCTGTAAGGCAGAGGTCTCTGTGAATAGGACAAAATGGCAATCAACAGATTGGGAAAAAGATTTACCAATCCTATATCTGATAGAGGGCTAATATCTAATATATACAAAGAACTCAAGAAGCTAGACTCCAGAGAACCAAATAACGCTATTAAAAATGGGGTACAGTGGTACACAAAGACTGAGAAGCTCGGAATACCCAAAATACAATCCACAAACCACAAGAAACTTAAGAAGTAGGAAGACCAAAGTGTGGATAATTTGATCCTTCTTACAGGGGGAACAAAATACCCATGAAAGGAGTTGCAGAGACAAAGTATGGAGCAGAGACTGAAGGAAGGACAATCCAGTTGAGAAACTGAGGAATACCAAATGGCTGAGAAGTACCTAAAGAAGTATTCAACATCCTTAGTCACCAGGGAAATGCAAATCAAAACAACCCTGAGATTTCACCTCACACCAGTCATAATGGCTAGGATCAAAAACTCAGGTGACAGCAGATGCTGGTGAGGTTGTGGAGAAAGAGGAACACTCCTTCAATGCTGGTATGATTGTAAGCTGGTACAATGACTCTGGAAATCAGTTTGGCAGTTCCTCAGGAAATTGGACATAGTATTACCTGGGAACCCAGCTATACCAGTCCTAGACATATACTCAGAAGATGCTCCAACATGTAATAAGGACACATGCTCCACTATGTTCATAGCAGCCTTATTTATAATAGCCAGAAGTTGGAAATAACCCAGATGTCCCTCAAGAAAGGAATGGATACAGAAAATGTGGTATATTTACACGATGGACTACTACTCTGCTATTAAAAACAATGGACTTATGAAATTCTTAGGAAAATGGACACATCTGGAGAATATCATCCTGAGTGAGGTAACTCAATAACAAAAGAACACACATGGTATGCACTCAATGGTAAGTGGATATTAGCTCAGAAGCTCAGAATACCCAAAATACAATCCACAAACCACAAGAAACTTAAGAAGTAGGAAGACCAAAGTGTGGATACTTTGATCCTTCTTAGAGGGGGAACAAAATACCCATGGAAGGAGTTGCAGAGTCAAAGTATGGAGCAGAGACTGAAGGAAGGACAATCCAGAGACTGCCCCACCTGGGATTCCTTCCCATATACAGTCTCCAAACCCAGACATTATTGTGGATGCCAGCAAGTGCTGGCTGACAGGAGCCTGATATAGTGGTCTCCTGAAAGGCCCTGCCAGTACCAGACTAATATAGAAGTAGAAGCTCACAGCCATCCATTGGACTGAGCACAGGGTCCCCAATGAAGGAGCTAGAGAAAGGACCCAAGGAGCTGAAGAGCTTTCCAGCCCCTTAGGACGAACAACAATATTAACTAACCAGTGCCCTCAGAGCTCCCAGGGTCTAAACTACCAACCAAAGAGTACACATGGTGAGACTCATAGCTCCAGTTGCATGTGTAGCAGAGGATGGCCTAGTTGGTCATCAATGGGAGAATAGGCACTTGGTTCACTGAAGCCTCTATGTCTCAGTGTAAGGGAATGCCAGGGCCAGGAATAGGGAGAGGGTGGGTTGGTGAGCAGAGAACAGGGAAGAGGAATATGGTTTTTTTTTTGTGGGGGAGAAGAAAGTGGGAAAGGGGGTATAATTTGAAATGTAAATAAAGAAAATATCTAATTAAAACAAAAACAACGTACAGAGCTAGCAAATTGGCACAGCAGGTAGAAGCATTTTCCACAAAGACTGTGACCTAAGCTCTTTCCCTGGGACCCACAGGATAGAAGGAGAGAGCCAATTTCTGGAAGTTGTCACTTGGCCTCAACACACACTCGATGGCATGCATTTGCTTGTGCGCGCATGCGCGCGAGCACACACACACACACACACACACACACACACACACACATGCATATACACTAAATAAAAATGTAAAAACTTCTATATCCTTTTGAATTACTGCATAGTATACTTCTGCAAAAATTATCACAATGAATTAACCAAACAACTATAATTAAACACCTAATCTCTGTCCATTTTTTCTGTTATTAACAATATAGTTGATTGCATGTCTATAAACATATCTTTTATCAGTTGTCTGGTATTTCCATGGAGTTTTCTAACTATAAAATAATTAAAACAAAGATATATACATTTAAATAACCATGACATATAGCACTACTTTCTTTCAGGAAATTTTGATATAATTTTCTTTTTAACTACTGTAAATAGCAGGGTCTGTTGTTATCATAATGTCTCAAATAAAATATGTTGTTGCTTTGCTGTTTTGCATTTATTTATTTAGTGTGTGTGAGTGTCTGTGTGTGTGTGTGTGTGTGTGTGCCTGTCTGTGTGTGTGTGTGTGTGTGTGTGTGTGTGTGTGTGTGTGTTTACATATGGCACAGTGTGTTTGTGGAAGCCAGAGGACAACTAGCAGGATTTAGTTTCATCTTCTACAATATGAGTTAAGGGATCATGTCAGCTCATCAAGCTTGGTAACAAGAGCCTTCACCCATGGAGCCATCTTTGCAGACCCTCTTTTTATTTTTAAAGTATCATTAGTTTTTAATGTAATTATTTAATTCAGTAGTGCTTTCTTAAGAGTTCACAGAATATTTGTCTTTTTTCTACTGTTCACTGTACGTATTCAATCCACCAGTTTGTTCTTTGAAGGCCATATTTAAAGCATACTGTTCTAGTTTTTGTTTGTTTGTTTGTTTTTTACAGATTCTCAGTATTAGGTTTTTATGTCACTATGTCAAGATATTGGAGAAATCTACCTAAAAAAATATATAGGAGAATCAAAATAGTAGGAAAAGGTAATTGCGACCAAGGCATATGACCTGTATTTGATGAAAGGAAATAGTTGACTCTCCAAAATTTCTTCTGACTTCCATTGACACACTGTGACATGTTCACCTCCCTAACATCTCCCCAAACACACACACACACACACACACACAGAGATCAATGTTAAAAGAAATAAAAAGGAATATGTATTAATTTTGGCTCATGTTCCAGAAGTTTCCAAAGGTCTCAAAGCACCATTTCTCAGCTCAATCTCTTTTAGCCTGTGATGAGGCAAAAGAGCATCACAAAGAGAGCAGAATGGAACAGACATGCTCAGGTCATGATAACCAGAAGCAGAGGAAGAAGAAGGGTCCAGGAAGAAGACCCTCGTTTATTACCTCAGCCACTCTTCACCTTACACACACACAAAGCATCCACCCTCTCTAGCTTCCTAGTTACATCTTCACTCCAACTGTGGGTGATTATTAAACTATCTACTTTATTAAAGCCTTAATAATATAAATATTTCAGGAAATGTCCTTACTGACACATCTAGAAATATGTAGTACTTAGCTCCTGGGAATCTCTTAGTTCAATCAAGTTGACAATAGATATAAATCACTTGCTTTGTGCTCCATATCCATTGGTAGACTCTTCCTAGGTATTGTTCTCTTCATCTCTTCCAGTACAACTTGTTATATGAGATATGTTTGAAGTGTAAGAAATAAGTTTAGGAATTAAAATCGCCATGACAGAGAGAGAGAGAGAGAGAGAGAGAGAGAGAGAGAGAGAGAGAGAGAGAGTTTACAAAGTTGGGTGGTTGGGTGTGAAGGAATTGAGGAGGGGCTGAATATATGAGAAAATAAAGTATATGAAATTCTCAAATGACAAATAAAAAAGTTTCAAAAAAGAAGATTCTATGCCAGTTTAAATTTTTTCATTTTTGGTTTTAACAGTTAGATTTTATGTATGCTACAATCTAATCAACCTCCTGTTAACAGAAATCTATCAACTTATAAAGTACAACACAGGCAGCTAGCTTATGCCTCTAAAGAATTTGCCTCCCGTTTACTCTCAGCATCTAACTCCTTTAAAGCTACTCCTAGATATGTTGTTGAGATATCCTACATTTCCAAGGGCATTCCTATTAAAATGATGACAAATTAGATAAACCTCCTACTTAGGATAGATTATATCTATAAAGGGTGATTAGAGAAATATTTAACCAATATTTAATACAACAGGAGATCAAAAGTATGCTTAGTGTCAAAATAACCAATATTAATTCCTTTTTAATATTGCTGCTGGGTTCTAGATGCTTGTTAATATTCTGCAGGTATTCTTAAATCATTATATGAACCAAACCTCTTCTTCATTCTCCATTCCCAAGACTCTAACTTATCATTTACAAACCCACAGTTAAACATCTTTCTCCTTCTGTGAAGGTGATTCTGCAGTGTGTCTGTGTGTGTGTGTGTGTGTGTGTGTGTGTGTGTGTGTGTGT
>JADRCD010217523.1:0-13337 GCA_019843815.1 Montemys delectorum
CCATAGATGCGCCCGAGGTTAAGGGGATTGTTTAATCCAGTGAGCAGAGGAGCTAGGATGAAAAAGAAAATCACATCTCCTATACTACACTCTGGTCGCAGAACCTTCCTGTTTTCATTTATTTGATCTTAAATTTGTCTGTTTCTCAGTTTCGTACATAGTAATGTTACCCCTATTCCTTGTGTTCTACACCATTGATCTTGGAAAATATCTGGATGGTCCCTGTGCTCAAGAACTAGAAGTAGTGGGGCTGGAGGGATGGTCAGGGGCATAGAGACTGCTCTTCTAGAGGACCTGGGTGTGGCTCCCAGCACCCACATGACATTCACAACTATCGATAGCTCCCACTTTTAGGGAATTGGATGTGCTCTTCTGACCTCAGTGGGCACCAGACATGCAGACAAAACACCCATACGCATAAAACAAAATTACAAGTAATCTTTGATTTTATTTGTATTTCCCATTATTCTATCCTGAAACTAGGGCTTTGTTTCCCATGACTACACTAAACTGTAGTGAGGATTTTGGTTGCTTTAGAAACCCAGTTATGCTATGTGGATATGCTTTTGTTTTAATCCCAGATGAATGTATGATAAGAGGCTGCTTCACAGCAGGCAAGTACAATTTGCTCCATGCACTAGCAAGGGCACGACTTTGCCAGCTGCAGAGAGTTTAATTCTGGAGAGGATATAAGTTGAAGAGCCCTTAAGGTCCTGTGGTGGCTGCAGCTTCCCCCTGCTGCTCCTGGTTTCTGTTGTGGTTTGTCAAGTCATGAACAAAGAAACAAGAAGTTGGAAATAGCCTGTTGATAAAGATTGGACTTGCCCCAAGGAACCCAACACCCCTAATCAGCAGAGGTCTATGCCCCCTTTCCCTCCAGCCTTTATCTCCTGCCTAATGTTGGTGGATTGGAAGGGATAAAGGTGGAATAAGAGTTGGAAGGGAGGGAGTAGTATAGAAACCCAAAAAATTATAGAAGAAAATATGCCAACACTAGCCAGACCCAACCCTTCCAATACTTGACAGGGCCAGGTATGTGCATAGGCTAAAAACATTTTCTTTGTGATGTGTGCAGGAGTAGAGGTCAGATAGACTTGGGTATTTATGTTTGTGCATGCTTGGAGGTCAGGTTGATGTTACCTTCCACCTTGATCACTTTCCACCGTTGACACTAAGGCCTGGGTCTCTCAGTTCAACCCAGAGCTTGCCAGGTCAGCTAGTCTAATTGGTTTTTGTCAGTAATCTTTCTCTGGTCCCCTTGGGATGCAAGTACAGGTGGGTGATCACTCCAACAGGTATTACATTTGTTTGGGCTCTGGACTCATATTTTTACCCCGTAAGCCATTGCCCCAGTCCCTTCGCCATATCCTTACAGGCTCTCTGTCACCAAACCTTATCCTTTTGGCTTGACTGGCCAGCGGGCCTGCAGAATTTCCCTCGTCATTGCCCTCCGTTACTGTAGTTATAGGTATAAGCTACCACATTTGGCTTTTAGGGATCTGCACTTGGGTCCTCGTGGTTGTATAGACCTGTTTCTACTCAACCATCTCCCTATCCCCAAACTAGATCTTTGTGGAGGTGATAGATGAAATATGACCAGAAGATGCTCAGTCATGCTGTGGCTGGGAAATGCTAATAAGGAGAATGGTGGAACCAGCCATGCGTGAGCCTTTATTTAGATAGCTTCTTTCAGAATGTAGCTACATTTTTGTCAGATATCCAGGCTCTCTTGACCCCAGAGTAGACCCACCCTAAAACTGGCAGAACTGAGTGCAGGCGGTGACTGGGCTCCGTGAGAGCCATCTACAGGTGCTATGGACAACCCAGTACAAGCTAAGTAGACAGTCTCAGAATTAGCAGACCTCCCAGCAAGCCAGACACTTCAGGTGACATCAGGCTGGGCATCAAGACCTGGGGGAAGGTGGAGAAGCAACATGCCCCCTAGGTTTGGTGGAGGTGCACCTGCTGGGTCCTTTGTGGTTCTAGCTGTGTTGTGTTGAGGTGGAATCCTGGTTAATCTTAACAAGCTCAGTCTGGTTCAGGCATACATGGTAAGCTGCAGCCACTGGAAGAAGAAACCTCAAGATCAGTACAAAAGCAAGCAAAGAGGTGCCTGCCCATCACCCGTAGGAATTGCTTGCGCTGGGAAGGAAAAGGGATGAGTCTTAAAGGATCGGGCCGCTCCTTTTCCCTGGGTCTTTCCTAGGAAAGTATGTCTTCCACCACAGTGCAACTTGGGCTCGGGGCAAGACCCTGTCATGGTACACCCACCCCAGGAATCACAACCTTCACCAGGTTCCCTTTCAAGTTCCTGTCCTGAGAGAGAGAAGCACACTGGGTTCGGTCTGTCTCATTCATCCCACCTTGGGTTCTCTGCAGAGGATGTGCTGTGTGTGTGGCACTCACCTCAAGGACATTCAGTTTGATGATGCCATCTCCGTCCTTGTCAAATGCGTTAAAAGCTCCTGTGTGAGAGCAAAAGGCAGATGCTAGTCGCAGACTCCTGTTTTCTTGCTTTTGTCACCTCTCATTCCTTTTTTTTTTTTTTTTTTTTTTTTTTAGGGTTTTTGCTTAGTTTACTTGTGTTTGATTCTTGAAGAATTTATTATTGTATGCATGTGGGCACAGAACAAATGTAGAGGTCAGAGGGGCAACTCTGAGATTGGTTCTCTCCTTCCACCCTATGGGTTTCGGCCATTAAACTCAGATCACCAGACCCACGCAGCTGAGCCTCTTGCCAACCCTTGTTTTATTATTAAAACAAGGTCACTCCAAGTAGCCCCAGGCAGGCCTTGAATTCATAACCCTCCTTCCTACCTCTCCTACCTAACTGCTAGGATCACAAGTGAGCATCATCTGATTGCTCAGATCTGTAATTTAAGACGCCTCTGTGCTGAGTGCTATCCTTCCACACAAATCCATGCAGAACATAACCTGCATCTCTCCCTTTGCCATCCTTTTCTTGGCCTTCAGAGAGTAATGGCTGATGTGTAGTCTTGGTGGGCAACTGTCAGGCTGAGCTCTTACTGCTATGGCTGTACCACGGCGAAGGAGCCTGGAGGGGCTTGAGAGGTCTGAGGAAGTTAGCCCCTCACTTACTGAACATCCCTTCCAGCCTGACGAAGCAGCAGATGAAGCTGTCAAAGTCAATGTTCATATGTTTGTCTGCGTAGCGCATGGTGATGATGTCATAGAGTTGGCTGTTGAGATGGAAGCCTTGGAGGGGCAGGGAGAGAGGGGGAAAGGGTGAGATTCTCAGGCTTGCCGTCTCCTTTCTCAGCCCCTCCTGCTTCCCCCAGCTCTCAGGTCTACACGTTGTTGCCCTCTCTCCCTCCAGCACCCCCTGCACCCCAGCACCTGCATCATTGACTGCATTTCGCATCTCGTAGCTGTTGATGGTACCAGAATGGTCTGTGTCATAGTGCTTGAAGATTTTCTGAAAATACAAAGACACAATCACATACTTAATCCCCAGTTAACCCTGTCCATCACTCCCACGTCAGGCTCTCATCCCACCTGCCAGGCTTTGATCTTTTTCCAGAGGTGATGGAACTCTTGAAGGTTCAGTCTCCCAGAGCCATCTGTCTGGAGGATAGATGTCAGGACCACAGGCACAGAGTAAAATCCCCCTGAACTGGGAGGGCTGTCTAGGGTATTATGCAGGGAAGACATTTAAACCAGCAACCTTTAACCAGGGCCCCTGACCCTGCCAGGTTCTATCCTTATCCCTTCTTAACCGGAGTTCCTGCCATCGATACAGCTCACAGAGCCTGGCCACTAGGAAGTTTGGCACCATGCCAAGCAGAGTTTCAGGGCTGTGGTAAGAGCCAGAGATGATGAGCAGCCACCACCCAGTATCCTTTCCCAACCTCTGCCAGACCTCCAGGAGTCTCTGTGTTAAGATCCCCGTAAGCCTTTCCCTGGGCGTGGCTACCCTCAACTGTTCCCCTGACCCTATGGGCTGATGTCAGAGAGTTAGGTTCGCTGACTGGAAGGATACATCCATGAGAGCTATCATGCTTCTGCAGGACTCCAGCGTGAATCCTTGTGTCTTCAGGTCCTTGTCTGGGGGGATGGAGAAGGATGAGGAGCTGCTTTCAGACAGCTGGGGCCCCTGCCCATCCCCCACATCTGGCTCGAGTCGCTCACGTTTGTTCACCACTGTGTTAAGGACATTCTTGAGTTCGTCTGCGCAGATCTCCATGTCCTGAGGGAGAGAAGAGAATGCTGAAGGGCAGAGAAGCCAGTGGGGTAGAGGCTTTGCAAGGCAAGTCCTGGCTGTCCACATGTGTGAGATCCTTTCTTCTGCCATGGGAAGCTGGGGCTTTTCTGAGCAAGATGGGTTCAGTTGGTTTTTGGTTTTGTTTGTTTGTTTGTTTGTTTGTTTTGCACCCTCAACTGTCTAGATTGCTGCAAGCAGCTCACAGCCAGAAGGCTCTGAGCCACCCAGTGGTTGTGTTAGTCCAGAACCCAAAAGCATAGGTTTCTGTGACACAACACACACTCTCTGGTTCTCCCAAACCAAAATGAGCTCTGTTAAACAATGAGTCGCTTGAGGAGGTGCTGGGCTAGGAGAGAAATACATACGTCGCCTGCGATCTGCCTGAAGATGTTCCGGAATTGCTGCTGTTCCTCACTCTCCTGGTCTGTGTGGCCAGGCCGTGGCTATGGGGACACAAAGGAAACTGGTTTATGGGAACCCAGGCGTCAGTGTCCCAAATAGCCCCGAAAAGCGACACAGGGCTCATGTTTTCAGTCTACCTGCAGAGCCGGAGTGAGGATTCTAGAGGCTCCGCAGCCCTTCCCACTTCCTGCCTCACTAACCCTGGCACCTCAGGTCAAAGGACAAATTTGCCATGCCAGCCAACATGCAGACAGCATCCTCGACTCTCTTCCAGAGAAAACTTTCTCTGCTGTTTTGAGCCTGACTTCTGGCCAAGTCCTCCAACCACTTCTGTGTGACTAAGTCCTCAAAGGACCCCTCCCTCCCCACCTGATGGGTTCTCCTGGATGGAGGGTGTAGCCTTGGAGTTCTGCAAGACTGCACAGCTGCTATCAGACCCCACTATCTGCTACCATCCTTTTTTCCTCCCTTTGCAACAGCTCTGAATAAAGACAGTTCAGCCTCGTCTCTGCAGCTGGCTTGTCTTAGCCTTGGTTTCCCTGTTCTCCATTGTCCTGGCTGGGGAAGCTTCGGTGGGCTGTGCTTGGCCTATCCTCCCCACCCTGAGACTGGTTTGGTGTGGCAGCGACCTTAAGACATTTACCAAGAAATACCTGCGAAGTTCAGAGGAACTTGCCAGGAGGAAAAGTCAGTGGGACAATTCCAAACCGCTCAGTGTTGAAGAGACCCTCCTCTGGGAACCACCATAACCCCTATGGACCCCAAGAGCACAGCAGAGCCCCCACTGCAAGCTAAACTCCCCATCCATGCTGTATGCTTAGAAACCTGTGGAGTTTCCTCTCGTTTATCGGGCCCTGTTTTGTCTTTGCCCTCCTCTGCCTCCTGGTCCACACCCAGCTCCTTGTTGCTGTTGGCTCTGTCTGAAACGAAGATGATGGGCTGGAGAGGGGTGGAAAGTGGGGCGGGCGGGAAGGAAGCAAGTATTACAGGCTGGCAGACACAAGAGGCAGACTACTCCTGAAACAACTTTGTCCACTGTGGAGGAAATGGTCACTCAGGAGCCTGAGTCTCAGGTCAAGTCCCATTTCTGCACTGACAAGCCATGTAGCTAGGGAAGAGATGAGATGCCAAACCTCCTTTCTCTTGGGCGCGCGCTCTCCCCCTCTCCCTCCCTCTCTCTCTCTCCCTTTCCCCCTCCCCCTCTCCTCTTCCTGCTCCCTCCTTCTCTCTCTCTCTCTCTGTGTGTGTGGGGGGGGGGGTTGTTTTATTTGGGCCCGAATCCCAATGTGTACCTCAGGCTACCTCAGTTCTTTCTCAGTTTTATTCATATTTTTAAAAACATCTAACGTGTTGTATAAGCTAGAAGGTCCACTCTCTTATCCCACCCACCCATTTCTCCTCATGTGTTCCTAAGTAACATGCAAATGTGCAAAGAATGCTGAGTGCATATGATGTAAGCCGTGACTGTAAAATATTTTGGTGGATTTTTCAAATGGAAAAACACTGAAGTCTCCCAGAAATTCAGTGTCAAACCCGTTAAAAATGAGGCTTTCAGGCCGGTCATGGTGGCGTACAACTGTAACCCTAGCAGAGGGAATGACCACAAGTTCAAGGCTGTCCTAGTAGAGAACAGAACTCCAGCCCCTCAATCCCCAAGGAACCTCTCATAATGTGTTGCTTGTGGCATGTCTGCTGTGGCCAGCCCTCCTTCCCTCATGTAAGAAATACCTTCATTGGCCGTTCATACTCATCTGCTACTGTACCTGGTAAAACCTGACTTTCCCTTCTGATAGGGGTCTCTGTGGAACCAGATGGTTAGTGAAGGTAAAACTATACTTACCGTGCAAACTCTGAAGGTACTACAGTAGCAGGTGGGCATGTTAAGGTCATGTTCATGCAAGTGCAGGGGCCACAGAAGAGCTAGAGAGTGGCTGCCAAGTCCTGCCTGTGTTGGTGTGGTGGGAAGCAGTAGGGCTTGGGGCCAAAATGCAGACAATCTTAGCAGCCTCAGCTAAAAGAGCAGCCTGGCCAGGGAGACCCCACTCTCTTTCCATGCAGGTCACCCAGGGGAAACACCAGAGAAAGCAGCTCTGCCAGGAGGCTCCTTAGACCGCAGCTTGCTCTTATAAACAACAACTCTTGCCAAAGCAAATGACTCTTGTGGGGATCTCAGAACAAGCAGAGGTGATGGTCTGAGCAGACCAGTGGGCAGGGTATAGCCATGGGGCATCTCTACCAGCCATGCATTTATAGACTCACATGCAGGTCTTGACAACACAAGCTTTGAAATGTAGGGAGACTGGTTTCAGAGTCGACATATATGGTTCCAATGTCCCCAGTTGATAACTGTGTGGGCAAATCACTTCACTTCTCTGAATGTGAACCCTCACTTTTAAAACGCATAAACAGTGCCTACCTTATAGATTCTATTATATAGGGGGCAGGGGGTTGCTATAAGCACTCCATATGGTATACCCTCTGGTCTGGACCAGCACCCATGCCAGGAGAACCTCTGTGATAGATTCCCTAGGACCACCATAAGCACCTACACCAAACCTTGTCTGATGGCTGTGGTATTTCAGAGCACAGACTCTGAGGAACCTCCTGGCTCCAGTGCTGGCTAAGTGTGGTCTCAGTTTGTCTATCTCTTTTCTCTCTCTAAAGACAGGATTGATAGGAGAACCACAGTAGGACTACTGTGAGGTTGAGGTGAAGCATCTGCAAGAGCACCCAACTCAGCAGAGACTCCAAGGAGAGGTGGAAGAAGTGCATCTTACACACACCACAGTGTACACACACATGCTACATGTTACACACGTGTATATATGCATGTATATGCATGCACACACACTGCCACATGTTGCACGTGTGTATCCACACATGCATACACATGCCACATGTTACACGTGTATGCATGCACATGCATGTATGCAAGTATACATGCACATGCCACATGTTACACGTGTACATACATACCACATGTTACAAATGGAACACATAAGCACAGTGCCTAGCCCACTCACCTTGTTTTTTTTCTTTTTCTGCATAGAAAGGGGGACAGTAAATGAGGAATGGGTGAAAATCAAGTTGCTAGGGTAGCAGTGGCTGAAGGCTCTGGGGTCCAGATATTGTAATCAGTGGGAGCTCAATGGGTAAAGGCACTTGCCACCAAGGCTGGCTGACAACCTAAACATGACCCCTGAGAACCACAAAGCAAAAGAAAACTGATTGCCACAAGTTGCCTTCTGACCTTCACATGTGTGCTTGGGACATGCACATACATGAATGAATGAATTAATGAATTAATTAATATATTTTTTTTAAGAACATAGAGGGCAAAGGAGGAAGAATATTCTCCCACCATGTCCCAAGACTGATAGCTGCCATGCTTTGTTTTGCAAATCTGTTGCTGGGAAGGAAAGGACCTTGACAGTCCTTAAAAATAAAATTGGAGCCAGGCAGTGGTGGTGCATGCCTTTAATCCCAGCATTTGGGAGGCAGAGACAGTCGGATTTCTGAGTTCAAGGCCAGCCTGGTCTACAGAGTGAGTTCCTGGACAGCCAGGGTTATACAGAGAAACCCCGTCTCGAAAAAACAAAAACATTAATAACAATAATAATAATAGTAGTAATAACAATAATAATAATAATAATAATAATAATATAGGTTGCCAAAGTGTGGTTCATTCAAACCTGTGTGAAAGTGAGGATTTTTTTTAAGGAGATCTTGTTTTAATATTTAGGCAAACATGTAACAGGGAGATTCATATGTGTTTCCAGATTTAGGGGCTTCTTTTGTAAAATTGGAAGGTTTGGCGATTACACTGGGCCTGTGATGTCCCGTGGCAAGTCAGCTGAGCCACTACCCAATGTCTTTTTTTTTTTTTTTTTTTGCCCTGGCTGTTCTGGAACTCACTCTGTATCACTCTGTAGACCAGGCTGGCCTTGAACTCAGAAATCCATCTGCCTCTGCCTCCCAAATGCTGGGATTAAAGGCATGCGCCACCACTGCCCGGCTACCCAATGTCTTTAAAAAAAAATCAACCCCCCCCCAAAAAAAAACCAAAACCCAATAAACACAAAACAAACAAAAAACCAGGGTTTCTCTGTATAGCCCTAGCTGTCCTGGAACTTTCTCTGTAGTTCTCGAAATCACAGAGATCTACTTGTGCCACCACACCCAGCCCATCAAGTGTTATTTGAAAGCTGTTGACAAACATAGTCATGTAGGGACACAGACCCCCTCCACTGACCCGCTGTACTCATGATATGCCATTCCCATGAGCCTTCCTCCTCCCTTTAAGCAGTGCTAGAGTTGAATCCAGAGCCCTGTGGATGCCAGGCAAGCATTCTACACTCAGCCAGGATCCCAGTCCATGGTCCATGACATCTTGGAGTGAGCAACTCCTGATACATATACTCTACACTGTTCCAGCATCCAAAGGATGAGGAAGAGCAAGATGCACCCAACCCTAAAGTAAGATGTGCAGTGGTTAGGAAGGCAACTGGTTCCCACAGTAGCACAGAGGCAACATTATGATCATGGGAGTCACTACCTGAAAGGTACTCAGTGGGGCGTTTGTCCTGGGTCAAGTCACTCTGAGAACAGCCCAAAGATCCATGGTAGACCTGAGACTCCTCAAATACACCCTAGCCCTCACTCCTGCAGCACACACACACACACACACACACACACACACACACACACACTTGGTACTTCTGCAGCCCGAAGGTAGGAGAGTCTAAACTTAAGTTTTTGCTACCCTACCTGCCACTTCCTGCCTCTAGGAATGCAAGGAAGCCCTTTAACCCCACTGAGCCACCTCCTTCTCAAGTGAAAAGCTGGGGCGACAACCTCATCCACTTCTCCGAATGTTTGAAAAAATGACGTAAGCCACATTCGTGAAGGATATCTAGTGGTGCACTTGCTACAGCAGACATTTCACACGTGTGAGCTTATAGATCTAAACCCCACCAGCATGGCCAGGGCATTATTATCCCCATTTTGCAGGGTAGAAAGCTGAGTCG
This sequence comes from Montemys delectorum, assembly GCA_019843815.1. NCBI lineage: Eukaryota > Metazoa > Chordata > Mammalia > Rodentia > Muridae > Montemys > Montemys delectorum. The sequence goes on from JADRCD010217523.1 coordinate 9,652, forward strand.
GAGGGGTTCTATAAACTTGACCAAGTCACCGAGGTGGAAGGTGAATGACCCAGGTGAATGACCCTGGGTCCTGAATCTAGTATAGTTCCTTTTTCTCTGTGGGAGAAATCAGATGCGATCCAACCTCTTAATCTGATATTAGCCCCCTTATCACCGCTTCCTAAATCCAGCTGCCTTCCTCTAATTGATAAAATACTTTCTCCTCTTCCACACTCCCAGCTTCTGACCGGCAAAATGGTTCCTCGACGGAAGCATCATTCCTTCTGCCCCGCACACTGGACTGCCCCTGCCTGGGTTAGAATGGGACCCCAGCCCCACATCTTCTCATGTTCAAGAGCCTAACCACTTACCACTGGGCGATCCACGGAGATTGTATTTTCAGCTTCCCTGTGAAAATCCCAAACATAGGGAATCTCAGTATCCCCCGGAACAAACAGGAACCACCCCCAAGAATTTGTCCAAGTCACATGGCTTCTTTGTGGTCAAAGATCTGAGATTAAATCTAAAAGAGCCTGGGACTAAATACTTATCCCAGGAGCCAGCCTCGTGTAGATGCCATTCCCAGAAAAGCCCAGGCACATAGCTACTTGTTGGTGTTGCCCAGAGCTCCCTCAAAGCAGGGCCCAGCTGCCTAGCAACAGGCGTAGCACCTCTTCTAGGGACACAACTCAGAGAGGCAGGGTCTGTCAGTCCATCTGAGGACATGAAGCCTGGCTGGCTTTCCGTGCATTCCAACTACTTTCGCTTGCTTATCATCTCTATAAACCTAATGTTTCTATAAAACAATGTATGTTTCCTTGTCCCTTGTCCCTAGAGGGTTAAGCTTCATGAAGACATGGAGTCCCCTCTGTTTCTGTTTCTGTGATCTCTTTACCATTCCCCAGTGCCTGAAGAGTACCTGGGTAGAATGGGTGCTCAAAACATAGCTGCAGGATGAATGGAGTGAATAAATATTTGTGGGCTGCTCGGATGCCACAGGGCTATAATTGCAACTCCTCTGGAGGCTGGGGTAGGAGGATCAAAGGTTCGAGGCCCATCTGAGTGAGTTCAAGGCCAGCCTGGGAAACTTTGTTGAACCCGTGAGACCCCAGGATTACACTCCAGCGCTGTAAAAAGCAATCAAAGGACTGAGAGAACCCGAGCACTGGTGCAGGAGTGGAGAGTGGCAAAGGCCAGTGGGTGTGTCCCAAGAGCCCTGAAGGAAATTGGTCCAGCTGCCTCCTGGCTATGCGATGGGTCACATGAGTGACTTCTTAGGGACAGGTGGGGAAAGCCAGGCTGCTACTCACTCAGAGAGATTCCTCTTTTCAGAGAAAACCCGGAGGATGAACTCCCCCTCCTGGTGGGGCTCGTAGGTGGAGGGTACGATGACATACTCGCTGGGCGGCAGGCGGAAACGCTGGGACACCTCCCGCATGTTGATGTAGGTTTTGCTTCTGGCCTTGGAGGCATTGTACAAGAAGAAGTCCTTCTGCAGGTGTTGCTTATTCCCGTGCATCTGGGGACAAGAACCCAAGAGAACTGAGCCCCTTGGGAGGGTCTCGTGGACCTGCTCACAGTCCCCTCCAAGGGCCCTAACTCTTTGGTCATTCACTTCACAGTCTTTACCTACCTACTTCCAGTTCCTAAGGCCTCAAACTGCTGAACATCATAGAAGTTCCGCAGCTCACTTCCTCTTCTTTTTTTTTTGGGGGGGGGGGGGGGGGAGGAGTGGAATTCAGGCATAAAGGTCAGGTCTATGTCTTTCCCTTGACAGGGCCGTGCACCAGAACTGATGATCCTCAATTCCAAATCCCTCAAGCTCACAACTGCCCCAAAGATGGGGAAGGACTCTGACTGAGCACTCTATTCTAGGAGTCAGCCTCCTTCAACCCAACTCTGCGAGTGTATACTTGCATGAGTATGAAAGAATACGTGTGTAAAGGTTTGTGTGTTTGATAGGCAGGGTGTCCTGGTGGGAGGGAGAAAACCTACATTACGGGCATGGTACTCTCCTATCAGCCTTGCTCACCAACCCTACCAGGAAGCTTCTCAGGGAGCCACAGACAGACTTAGGACCCCCAAGGAATGCTGCACACCACGGCTGGCCGCTGCCACTGCTATACCTCTTTGGGAACCTGGAAGTAAAACAGAAAAAGAACACCTCTGATGTGAATGAGGGTACAGAGTCGGCAGAAGGGAATGCCAGCAACATGAGAGTGACTCTAGGCTCTACTCCTGCTACCACCCGGCCAGCTTCAGTCCTGCCCGCTGCCCCTGTGGCACTTACACTGGTTACAGACATGTGTGGGCCTGAGAGCAGGAACCCTTGTGGTCCCTGGGGACAATGAAAGCCAGTTCTCCCCGCTGGAAAAGTATGTTGTTTCCTGTGCTGGAGCTGGGGTCTTCTTCATACCTCGTAGATGGCGAAGCCAATGGTGAAGAGGTTGGCTCCCAGCTTCCGGTCCTTGCGCCGATTCTTCTGCATCAGAGCCACGAGGAAGCTGCAGATCACCTCAGAGTCGTCAGGGTCATCATCCTCCTCCAGAAGCTTGAGACGGTACTGGGGGTTGGTCCAGAAAGTGTCTGTGTCCCGAGAAAGGAAATGCATATTCAGATATTCCTCTTAGAGAAAGGGCAGGAAGGAAAGTGAGACAAGGAACTAGTGTTCTCTGTTCCCTACGAGGGGTCACTTTAAGATTTGTATTTATGTGCATATGGGTGTTTTGCCTATATCTGTGTACCACATGCATGTCTGGTGCCCATGAAGGTCAGAAGAGAGCCACCGTGTGGTTGTCGGGAACTAAACTGAGGTCCTCTGAAAGAGCAATAAGAGCTCTTTACCACTGAGCCATCCCGCCAGTTCCCATTAAATGGATTTTGACTTAGAACTAGGGCAGAATTCCCAGAAATTTCTGAAATGGCTCTAAGTTATTGCTGCCAATGTGTACTACTTATATATATGGAATTCTCAAGATTAACAGTTGTAACATCAAAATATTCATCAATTCCAAACATATGTTGAAGATGCTCTATGTCCTACGGTATCTAATATTCCCCAAGATTTAAATTTTTGAGCAAAAACAAACAAGTGCATCTACCTCATTAACATATAAATAAATGGCAAACTTACATGTGTACCAATGAACTGTTTTAAAATAAAATAAATTTATTTTCTTTTAATTTTTTTTGCGACAATTCTCCTTACTACATCCTGCGTGCTGGGATTAGAGGCATGTGCCACCATGCATGTTTTATTCTGTGTGTGGGGGTGAACTCAGGACTTCATGCATGCTAAGCAAGCATACTATCAACAGTGTTACACCCCCAGTCTCCCGAGTAAATGTCTTAATAACTTAATATCAGTAAGTGTTGATTTGCATACCTATTTTATACACCTATACACACAGGATTGTGTAAAAACTCCTCACTGAAAAGAAGTTACATGTAAAAAAGTTTAAGAAGCCTGCTTCCCATTCCAGACAACTGTAAGATGCCCTGTGCCTAGGTGCTTGACAATTATTTATGGAAAGTGTGATTCAAGCCTTTGTCTAATTATTGGTGAGTGGGACCCCTACCCTTGTGCTGGCTAGTTTTATATCAACTTGACACAAGTCAGAGTCATCAGAGAGGAGGAAGCTTCCTCCTCTCTGCCATTGATAAAATGTCTCCATAAGATTGGGCTGTAGCCGGGCAGTGGTAGTGCA
>JADRCD010217523.1:13737-28938 GCA_019843815.1 Montemys delectorum
GTGTGTGTGTGTGTGTGTGTGTGTGTGTGTGTGTGAGTGAGTGAGAGAGAGAGAGAGAGAGTTCTCTTTCTTCTTTTCTTTCCTTTCCTTTTCTTTTTTCTTTTCTTTTCTTTTCCCCCAGAGACAGAGTTCCTCTGTGTAGCCCTGGCTGTCCTGAAACTCTCTGAAGGTCAGGCTGGCTTCAAACAGAGATCTGCCTGCCTCTGCCTTCCAGGTGTTGGGATTAAGGGAGTGTACCACTGAAGCCTGGTCCTGGTATGACTTCTACTTTTTAACTGACCCCTACAATCCAATGACACCTGAGCTATATGACTAAGCTCAGTTTCTCTAACACTCTTTTCTTCTCATTTTTTTTTTTACTCAATCTTCATCATAAAATACTGAGTTTTGTGTGTTTATGGTGTGTGTGTTTTGGTGTGTGAAAGCAGGTGCACGAATGGCAGGTGCATGGAGGTCAAAGGGCAATGTTGAACATCCGTCCTCTCCTTCCATCTTGTTGGGAAGTCTCTGTTGTCTGCTGATGTGTATGCTGGGCTAACTGGCCCCTGAGCTTCTGGGATTCTCCTGTCTCCATTCCCATCACTGGGGTTATGAACATACCACTTAGTGAGCCTGACTTGTGTGGAGGTGTGAGGATCCAGACTCAGTTTATCAGGAAAGTTCTTTATAGGCTGAACCATCTCTCTGTCATCTTCACTGAGTTTTTATCATATAACTAAGTCTACTCTAAGATGTAGATGACTTTGGTTCTCTATTACAAATATTTACCATGGTAGCCAATATGTGCCTCAAACTTTTCACATCATAATCTAAACTCCTCTTACTGTAACTCCACAACCAACCACATAGAAACAACACACCAACTTTTGTTCTGTGTAATTTATATTACAATATGAACTCATCTGCCCAAGTCATTGTACTGGGACCCTCAGTACCACTCGTTCTTCCTTCCCCAAATCTGAATTCTCCCTTCCATCTCTGGGGCCACTGACTTGGACACACATTCAGCATCTCTGCCATGGACTAATGCAGTAGCTGCCAGGTCCTCAAATATACCTTCAACAGGATTGACGTGGTATTCTGATAGTTTCCTGCTTCAGTATTTGCTGCCAGCAAAGGTAGCAGAGAGTTGCTACAAGCTCCCTATTGGAGGTTCCTCAGCATGTCCTCTTCCTTCATTAAAGCCCCAGGAGGCTTTAATAAGACAGTGCATTCCTCAAGATTGGGACAGGCTCAATCAATGATAGCTAGTGTTCTTCTGCCTGGGATGAGTTCTGCCTAGACCTTCTCCCATCCAGAGGCTCTCCCACCTGGGAAGTTCCGGCAGCCTCCAGCAGAACAGCCTCTCACCCAGCGGCCCTCGTTCACAGACACTGTCCAGGTCTGAAGCTTGTCGGACTCCAGGGCGTCAGCTGTGAGGTTGCAGATTTCCAGCTTCGTGAAATGGTAGACAAAGTCATCATACGACATCCTGAGAGGTTGAAAGACAAGAAACTCACACAGGCTGAGGAAGGGAACACTCAAGGGCTAATACAGCAACAATAAAGTCCCCCCAGAAGACCCTGATGTCATTTTGCTTGTTCGACTGCTTTTGAGAGACAGGATTTCATCCTGAAGTCTTGGTTGACCTTGACCTTTAACCCTCCTGCTTCTGTCTCCCAAATGATAGACTTACAGGTGTGTGCCTGGTACTGCCACTTCTGACATATCTATCCCAAACTCTCGCCATGTCTTATGGTCATGACTCCTCATTTGTCGTCACTTGGGAAAAGATGGTGACATCATAGATAGATACATCTGGGTCCAGAGGGCACCAAAGGCATCATAGGAGACACTGTTGTCAGCTGAGACTCAGAAGGCTGACATGACCAGAATAAGGCTGGAACTGGGTATCAGGTAATAAAAGCCCCTTGGTTCAGAAGAGAGCCACGTCAGGGCCAGTGCCCAAGGGTAGCTGCTGGAACAAGCGCTGCCATGGGAGGGCCTGGGTCACTGCCATGACCTGGCACTCTCTTTTCAGAACCTCACTTTTGCTGGGCCTTGAGCCCCAATGGGAAAACAGGGCCCAGATGTGCCAAAGATGGAACCTGGTGGCTTCTGATTAGGAACTGAGATCTCACCTCCCTACCTGGGTCATGAACTTACCAGAACTCTCCATCCTCGGTAACCTGGTGCTGTAGACGGGCCTTCTCATCTTTGTCCACAAAGCTCCAGTCCTTCCAACTAGTAAGAAAAATGGAGGGATTAAGAAAGGAGGGGGAAGAAGGAGAGGTCTGATGTGGGCTGGGACAGAAGATCAGAGAAATACAAAGCTGGAGAAGCCCATAGCCAGACCACAGCCAGTATGAGCCATTAAAATGAAGCTATGGCCTGCTACCATCAGTGGCGATTCCCACCATCTTCAGTACTAAGACCAAACCCCTCGAGTGGGTTCACAAGGGCTTGACTGTCTCTGGCTGAATCTTCTAGCCTCCTCATTAAGAGATTGAATCTGCAAGTAGGCAAACTGGGATTCTCTTTTGGTCACAGTCAGCCGTATATCCTTAGATGTCACTTGACCTGTCAGCTTTGACTTTCTCAGCTGTGGAAGGGAAATGACTACATCATCTGTCTAGGAGCTATGATGAATTCATGAAATAACTCGTTGAAACTGTTAGTTTGCTGCCCACCGAGTTGCTAAGAAAAGATCATTAGCCCAGCACTGTTTCTAAGACTGGCTGCTTCTTAACTCTTTTCTCCTCTCCAAAGCAAGCAAGGAAGCACATTTATGTCTCAGGCTTTGCTAGAATTAAGCTAAATGGGATTCTGGGTGTGCTGGGAGTTGGGATGGAGACGCCCCCACGCAGCAGCCCCTAGGAAGGAGGAGTCAGCAGGAAGTGTGTCCAGGCACCGAGTTAGTCTGGAAACACAGCAAGGTCGTTGTGTTGTGGGTGACTTGGACCAGTGGAAGAGACAAGGCACTGAGGGCCTCCCACAGCACAGAGCAATGTTCACACAGCAATACCTCCAAGTAACCAAGGTATCTTCCCATCCCACCCAAAGTCTGACCCCGCCACTGAACCCTAACCCACAGGAACAAGTCTGCGTTTCTGTATTCCTTTCTACATCCCCAGTAGCAGATAGTCAGCGGCAAGAAAGGATCTGTCATTTGGATGAGGGACAAGGGTGAGGGATACATAAGAATGCAGGAGGTGGCAAGCCCACAATCAGGATCTTGTGTGCCTACTAAGAGGTGAATTATTCACAGACTACCTCAGTGCTTAGCCCTGTGCCTCCTTTGTTTGTAGGTGATGAATAAACACTGGCTAAGTGAATGAATGTGTGACCGAAAAGAGCCAGGAGTGCCCATACATTGCTATAGTATATACAGAAGTCTAGAAGAACAGTGCTGTGCAAGGCCTGGGTGTGGGCCTTCCCACTGTTGAGTTTTAGTGTTCAAACCCAGGGGGCTGCCTGTCACCTAGCAGGACAACTTGGCCTCAGTGACTGAGAGAACTCTAGAGGGGCTTGTAAAGTTTTGAAACCTTTGTGATAATTTCTCCATGGTGGTTGTCTTGTTCCTAGTCTGTTCTTTTCAGAGAAAAGCAGTCAAATAATTCTTTCACGGGTCTTAAGGGTTTTGTGTGTGGGCAGCAAAGGAGAGGATCTTTTGGTCTCAGTTAAGTGCTTTCCCCAGCTGTCACCTTTACTCGTCATAAGAGCCACCTGGACACTGTAGGTACTGCTTTCATTTTGTAGGTGACATAAAGGGACACTAAGAAGGGATTTGCCTGTTTAGTTCAGAACTCTGATAGAGGCTTCTAGAACCATTCCCCTCAAGCCTAGTAGTACCGTCATGCTCACAGAATCCCTGGCTCCCCTGCTTTCACCTCCTGCCCTTTTAGGGAGCCCACACCAGTGTCCTCTGCAGATCACTGCTTTGAGGGTGATCTTCCACCAGTACCAACAGTACTCTCATGGTTTGGTACCCAACCCATTGTGGCGCCAGGCTCTGTTGCCCGTGGCCTGTCTCACCCGTCACTCCAAGAGCCATTCCACTCCACCTGGCCCCAGGGATTCCGCAGCCGCACCAGCTTCACCTTCTCGCCTTTGAACAGGGCCTGGGGCAAAGAGACACAGCTCTGAAGCTCAAGCAAGTTTGGAAAGATGGGTATCTGACTTGGTCTGAGGGCTGGGTAGAAGTGGAGAGACTCCAGTATAAAGGCTGCCTGCCTGGCCCTGGCCAGGTGGACCAACCAGAAGCTTGCAGACAGGGTAAGGCGTCTGGCCATTGTAGTCTGCTGGTGGAGGGGGATAAACATTTATGATGAAGCTTTAGAAACATATTAAGTATTTCTGTTAGGCTTTATTCTTTTATTTATGTGGATGTATGTTTACCTATGTGACTTTATGAGCACTACATGCCTTCAAGTGCCTAAGCAGGCCGGGGTTCTCAGAACCCCTGGAACTAGAGTTAGAGGTGATTGTAAGCAACCTGATGGTGCTGGGACCCAAACCCAGGTCCTCTGGAAGAACAATAAATGGTCTTAACTGCAGAGCCCCCTCTCCTGCCCTTACTTGTATTTAGTGTGTATGTGCATGTGTGTATGCATGTGTGTGTGTGGGGGGGTGTGGGTGTGGGTGTGATGTGAGGGTGTGTGTGCACATGCCTCAGCGCACATGTGGACAACAGAGGACTGGAGTCAGTCCTTTCCTTCTACTGTGTGTTCCAGGTTTGAACTAAAGTCTTCAGGATTTCACAGTGAGTGCTTTACTGAGTCCCTTCACTACCCCGCTGTGTGGGTGATTTAAAACAGGACCCTGGTGGCAAAACTACAGACTCCTCCTCTCAATGGACCAATTAGAAAAAGACGCCTGCCCTATTCTCCAGTCGTGTGCAGCGGGGGATGCAGACACTGCCTCTCTTGGGCCATTCTTTTTTTATTTTTTTCTTTTTTTTTCAGGACATAACTGTCCAATTGCGTGCTATAACCTCACAATGGTCTTGCCTGGGAAATGACCCAGGGCACTTCAGAAACCCCACAGGAAGCACAATGAACACGAGTAAACAGGAAACATGGCAGTGAACAGAGTCAACTTTGTAGGACAAAAGCAGTGTCCTACATCGTTCCTTGGAAACGACTAGAAAAATTCCAGTCTTCAACATTAAAAGAGAAGGGCCAGGGTGATAACTCATCTGCTGGAATGCCTGCTGGTCGAGAACAGAGACCCAAATTTGGATTCTAGCGCCCACGTAAAAAAGGTGCCACAGCAGAATATATCTGTAACCCCAATGTAGGGAGGGAGGCGGGCAATCCTTGGAGTTCACTGGCCAACCAATCTAACCAACTGGTAAGGTTCAGGCTCAGTGAGAGGCACTGTCTCAAAATAAGATAAACCACTGAGGAATACCCAACACTGACCCCTTGCCTCCACGCGCACACTTACGTAAGTGTGCACGTTCACCACACACAGCTGAACCAAGAGGATCGATCAACGGCCAGGTCTACCTCGGGTCAGTCCCATGGGTCCCTTCCACCCTCAGGAACCCACCTTGGACCTGACTGGAGAGTTCTCTGGGTGGTGAAAGAGGCAATGAACGCTAGGTCCTGACTTTAGCAGGTCAGCTCAGGGGTTTCCAGGCCCCACCAAGCTCCAGCAGACTCACCTCCTCCAGCCCCGTGACTGAATAGGCATGCCCTTTCACCAGCCCACAGGCCATTCTTGTTTCATACTGCACCGGAACAATTGTCTGTAGAGTAATAACCAGACAGCCTATCAGGAGTTGCGGAGGGGGAGCAGAAGTTCTGCTGACTGGAGAAAAGAGTTCATACTGGCCCTTTTCTGAGTTATCTCAGACTAAGGATGACTCGCTTCCCTGACATTATGCCTTATGGCCAGGATCAGACCCTCGCTGGTTTCCCAAGAGCAACAGGAAGATGTTGCCCTAGTCCTCCAAGCTGACCTTGCTGTCCCGACAGCCAGAGAGCAAGGCGAGTCCTGGAATAGGAGGTGAGTAAAAGAATTTCCCTTCCCTTCTAGACCTCCTCGGCAGAGGAGAGGGGGAGATCTGGGGTCTGTGCCTTCCTCTGAGCCCATCTAGAGTTGACTATTCCCCAAAGAAGGATTTGAGAAAGGGAGTTCTCTTGACATCACCTCACCAACCTCACACTTACTAGAACATAAAAGTCAAGAGAACTCTGTCCCTGCTCCCAGTGCTGGGATCATGGGGTAGTTCCCTGCTGTGACGGGACTATGTCTGAATGCAGGGACAGCTGTCCCAGGGGCAGAGATGTTCAAGTTCTAGTTCTTGAGGGTTCTTCGGCACAGTGCAGATCACCAAGGCCCTCTGAGCCCCCGACGGGCCTCCAGCATCAGCTGGCCCAGTAACAACAGCTTTGGGGGAGCGTCTGGGGGCCACGTGGGTGTGAATCCCTGAAGCCTTCTTCAGGATGACAGGTGGAGGTGAGACTGGAACTTTTTTCACCTTAGTCTCTTAGAGGTCATCCATTTGACCCAGATTAGAGCAGGGCCCTCACTGGTCCGCTCACCTACATCTCAGAGGCTGCCTGAGATAGCTTTTGGCTCTACACAGCCTATCATTTTGACCAGCAGTTTTACTCTTCGTACTCTCCTATGGAAACCATTATAGGCATATACAAAACTGTCTTTATGCTTATTATAGCATTTTTGAAGAACAGACTTTAAAAAGCCCTCTAACTTTTCAATAATAACAGAGCGTTAGTAAGTAAATTATAACACATTGGCATATTAGAATATTGTACAGCTACTAAAATGATATAAAAGAATGCTTAGTTGCGTTTTAAACATATGAACCTCAACAACAACAAAAAAGCAGGTTGCAAAGATGTAACATATAATAAGATACAATTTTAAAACAAAATGTAGTTTAAGCTTGTGCCCAGAAGGACCATATACCAAGTGCTGGGCAGTTATTTTGGTTTTGTTTTGTTTTGTTTTGTTTTGTTTTGTTTTGTTTCGAGACAGGGTTTCTCTGTGTAGCCCTGGCTGTCCTGGAACTCACTCCGTAGACCAAGCTGGCCTCGAATTCAGAAATCCACCTGTCTCTGCCTCCCAAGTGCTGGGATTAAAGGCGTGTGCCACCACTGAAAACTATAGATACAATTCAAAGTATCATAGACATTATTTTTTGTTTGTTTGTTTGTTTTTTGGAGACAGGGTTTCTCTGTATAGCCCTGGCTGTCCTGGAGCTCACTCTGTAGACCAGGCTGACCTCGAACTCAGGCCTGCCTCTGCCTCCCAAGTGCTGGGATTAAAGGCATTCACCACCACGTCTGGCAACAGTTATCTTTAGATCGGAAAATATAGGCTAAATTTTCCTCTGTGTTTTTCTGTATGCCTTCAGTAAGCACATGTGCCCTTCCAAGCAGGAGGATGCAAACACTATAGGGTAGGAGCCCTGTGTTCCTTACAGGAGAGTTACCAAAAGAGGGGGAATCTGTTCTGTTGACACTGACTTCAGAAGGATGGGCCATGCAGATCTGGGGGTGCTAGTCGGTCTCGACATTTGGAGATGTACACACCCGTGACGGTCTGTCATCTGAGCCCCTGGGGTCCAGGTCTGAGTCTCTGAGCAGCGAGTTATCCATATTTCTCACCATCCGCGCAATCAACTCCCCCATGTTCAGACCAGAAGGAGAGGTTCCGTAAGTCATGTTCGTGCCATCCTGAGGCCCGATGGGAAGGAAAGTGGAGAACCCAGGAAAGGGAAAGAGAGCCAACAAGGAAGGGTGGGAAGGGAAGGGCACAGAAAGGAGGAAGGACAGGCAAAGCAAAAGAGGAGAGAGACATCAACAAGGTGCAAATGCAGAAAAGGTGCAAGACAGTGATAAGACAGGAGAGTGCTCCCCTGTGGTGACAACTAAGCCTTCCTACCCACAGGGAGTGCTGGGGAGAGAAAGAGGCAGGAGGTGGCTTGCCCCACCACAGACTACTATTCCCAAAGCCGTCCTTGAGGAAACCAGTCCATGGTGGGTCCTTTCCTTGTTCCTGTCTCCGTTCATAGGATCTTAATACCCTGAGAGAGGATCAGAGAGATCATCCAGACAACAGCACAGAGCCCAAGGACTGAGGTGATGTCCAAGCTCAACGACTATGGAGCTTTCTAAGGGCAAAGATCCACAGCCAGAGATGTGGTTGACTTGTAGGTTGGCTCATGTGGAGCAGTCTGGACAAGAGAGGCTGATCAGTGGGATCTTTGAATCTGTTTCTACCAGGATTCTAGGGTTTGGAATGTCAATGCTCAGCCTTTTTCTTGGGAAGCACCCTGTCCTCAGGAAGACCTTTCCACACAAAACTGTCCATTTTAAGGTTAACAGTCACCCGTGCTCTTCGTTTTTAGAAGCAAGACCTCACTATGCAAATCAGGTTGGCTTCAACTTTTAAATTGCTGGAATTACTGGTAGTTTCTTTTTTAAAAAAATAATTTTTGTTTATTTGTGTGGGGAGGAAGTACATGCAGAAGTCAGACAACAAGTTTCGGGAGTCCATTGTCTTTCTACCATGTGGATCCCAAGGATCAAACTTAGGTACTCAGGTTCAGTCACAAGGGTGAGCCATCTCACCGATGTGGCTCTTGCTTTTAGAGCATCTGCCCCACCTCAGGAGGAAGCTGTGTGTGTTGTTAGCTGAGTGAAAGGCTTCCCTGGAGTCACACTTACATCGATGGAGCAGCCCATGAGGGAGCCTCTCTCGATAGCTTTCCTCATGATCTTGTACATGTCACTCGGAGCATCCTTGATCTCAAAGAACTCTGTAACGCCCCCTGTGAAGTCCTCCATGGCTTCTGTGGTGTTCCCACCTTTCAGAGCTTCATAGGAACCATGGAGCCTTGGAGAGAGGACAAAAGCCAGTCTGGAGTCTAGGAATTCCAGGAAGCATGATCAGCTGAGTTAACACAAAGCCACCAATGGCCAGAAGCGTTGTCTAGATTGTCCCCATTTCCCACAGCACTTTTCCACCATCTGCTAAATCTAGCAGTGGAGGCAGAGGCGGAGGCGGAGGTGGAGGCCTAAGGTAAGAGACAACCTGGCCTTGTGAACATGCTACAAGTATATGGATTTCAGCAAGTAAGATCCTAGGAAGTAACCCAAGGGAAGCAATGAGCTAATCCAAGACTTGAAACACCCATAAGGAAGGCAAGGATCAGAGAGCTGGCTGTAGGAAGCTGAAGATTTACTGCACACATCTTTATACCTTTTTGATTTTATGTTTTTCAGATAGGATTCCTACTGCCTCTAGCTGACTCGGGGTCTTGACTGAACTCCCACAATCCACATGAGCATGTATTTGCATGCCTAGCCTAATGTGAAGGAGACTGGCTGAATCTTGAAATCCATATCCCCCCCGCCCCCCACATAGTCCTGTTTCCCATCCTAAATGTTGCCTTACTTGGCGTAAGCCTTCTCCAGTAGAGCACTCCAGAACTCATTGCGGTGGTTCGATTTGGTGAAAACCAGCTGATTGTTATATGTTGGCAGACAGTCGTCGATAACCACATCTACCCAGTCTCCGTAGCGCCAGAACTGCAAGAAGCAAGAAGCCCAGTAACCTCTGTGGACCGCCTGCCTGGTCCTACATCCTACAGGCCTCTGAGCCAAAACCCCGTTTCCTGGGCCTTGCATCCTGAAGCTTGCTCATTCCAGTCTGGCTTTTGAGTGTGTAAATATATCTCTAGCCAGACCATGAACTTCTGCAGAACAGGAGACTGCATACCCCTTAGTGCCTGCCAAAAGCCCCAAGCCCAGGTCTGGACATAGTAGGTCCTCTGTGAACATTGTAGGGCGTGAGACTTCTCTCTCTCCCTTGCCCATAGGTCTGGGACAGACCTGGTTATGGGTACGCTTGTGTATCCCAAGTGATTCCAGTGTATGCTCAGGACTGAGAACTCATGATAAGGAAAGCTGTTGGGTTAACTAAAGTATTCCTCTTTATCCCACTTTCTTCTCTCCTCCCCTCCCTCCCCTCCTTCCTTCCTATTGTTTTTGAGACGCCTCCCTCCCTCCCTTTCTGGGGCACACCATCAAGTACATGAAGCCAGGGGGCACAGATAAACAACTTTTTTTTACTAGATACCCAGGCTAGCTTCAAACTTATGATCTTCCTGCCTCTACCTCCTGAGTGCTGTTGGCATTGTAGGTCTGTGCCACCACACCCAACTGATTTATTTATTTATTGATGACAGAATGTAGGACTTAAATGGAAAAGGGGGTGTGCATGGGATATGCTGAGGTACCATACAAGTGGGATGTCAGCTGATCAGTTCGAGTCGTTCTGGGCACTAGGAGTCTTCAGGGCCAGAGGCACACCGCTCAGAACCACAGAAAGTTTCAGATCCCCACATGCAGCTTTCAGATCTATTCGGGTCCAGCCCAGAATTTGTCAGTGCCCAGAAAAATTCTAGTGGATAAATTCATTCCAGAACCAATAATTTCAGGGCTGGGTCAAACTAGCCACTAAATACCCAGAAGACTAGAATTTTCTTGCAGGAACTAGAACGGTTAGTGATAGCAGTAGGAAGGTAAATAGACTCCGCTGTCAAGGGTATAGAGTCATAAACCGGTATCACAGAAAAAAAAAAATCCAACACTTTCAGGCTGAGCATCTTTTTTGTTTGGTTGGTTTTGGTTTTTTATTTTGTTTTGTTTTGTTTTTTGAGACTGGGTTTCTCTGTGTAGCCCTGGCTGTCCTGGAACTCACTTTGTAGACCAGGCTGGCCTTGAACTCAGAAATCCACCTGCCTCTGCCTCCCAAGTGCTGGGATTAAAGGTGTGCATCACCATCGCCTGGCCCAGGCTGAGCATCTTAAGAATCTGTTTGAGGGGGCTTCAGGCAATAACATAGCAGCCAGCCAGCTGGAGGACGAAAATAGATACCCAAGCCAGCAGCCAGGATGCCTTTCTCGCTCCCTTTCTGGGGCACAGTGGAAAGTATGTAAGCTGGAGGACACAGATCCACACCTGCTTCTCTACAAGCTTGTAGCTGTAAATGGGTGGTTGTCCACAGGTAGGTATGTGGGGCCTTTCCTCAGCCAACTGGGAAGTCAAGGCCCAGAGACCAGGGGTGGGCAGGCTGTGGCTGTGTGGAGCTAGACTTGTCTGAAAGTATCTCTTGACTCGGAAAAGACTGAACGTTTCCTGGACCTTGCAGCCAAGTTAATAATATGCCTTGAGATCACTTAGGGCTATGTACTCAGCCTGCTGGCCTCTCTGCACGCAGCCTGTTGAAGCTTAGTGGGCCTTTCAGAGAGCAGTGTAACCAACCTCATTATGCTTTCGATTTCCCATGTAATCAGCCTTTACAACCTAAGCTTTAATCTTAAGTTATGTGCTCTGCCGTGACCGTGACCTAAGATTATGCATGTTGCGGTAATAATTTCCTGAAAACAGCCAAGAGGTTGGACATAACCGTAAGCAACAAATACCCCATGTTGGAAGCAACATGTGGACGCAAGTTGATAATATGTCTGTGGTTTTGTGCTTTTGAGTGATGTTCTGGGTGACTTGGGGGTCAGTCAAGTGATTTCTTTCCTTGTAAAAATCTGTTCAAGATTTCTGCAAAGAATTTATGTGCTATTCAATAAATACAAACCAAAGCCCTCTGTTAGGCACAGATTCAGACAGACAGACAGACAGTCAGTCACACACACACACACACACAAACAACTAGGCAACAGACATATGACACAGGCACAGATGAGAACAGACACAGAGGAGACAGCAAACACACATACATTAGATACACCTGTAACAAGGACAGACAGGTCACACATGCGTGTGAGGTGTGTGCACATACCGCACACACACCAGACTAGAGAACGCACACGCACGCAAACACACACACACACACACACACACACACACACACACACACACACACCAGACTACAGACAAGAGAAGGTCACCTTGTTTTCATTCTTTAATGCAGCACGGAGCATGTTGGTGCCTTCTCTAAGGTTGTCTTTAATGCGTTAACTGAGGTATGGCTGCTGTCTCAACCACACCCCCGGGTCCTCACCTGGAAGTGGAAGATCCCTGCGTAGTTTTCAGTGAAACTTTGATCATGGGGTATAACTCGGAAAAGCAGCCGCTCATTCAGGGTCAGGCAGGCGATGGCTGCAAGAAACCAGCAGTCCCCTGCGAGCAAACACAGACCCAGGTAGTCAGGTGGGGGCTTCCCCTCTGGGAAGAGCCCGCCCAGCCCCAGCCAGAAGCTCCCTCAACTAGTTGTGAGGCCAGGCAAGGAGACTGGCAGGGACAGTCCTCTTCAACAGCATGAGGAACGGGTAACTCATTCTCTCAGGACTAGGTGCTTTCCTAAGGGCATTGGATTCTTCCTTTTACAAAACACTTCCTGCTATGGTCTCAGTGGAGATAACAGTGGTAATTATGGCTGTCCTCTGTCTTTGTAGGGTGAGCCCATTTCCCCTTCTGGCATCAAGGAACCATCAGCTAAGCAGATGTGTGTCAGAAGGCAGGGCTGTTGGGCAGATAGCTGCCGCAGAACCATTCTATACAGGGCGCTAAGGCTAGTAAAGGGACGCGTCTGGTACCCAGACAGTCCCACAGCTATCTGTCTACTGGGGGGCAAGGCTAGCTGCCACACTGCTGGTGGGAAGAGAGGCTCACCATGACCCAAACCAGCTATCTCCCTCCCTTGACTCAGCTCAGAAGCAGTGTATTGGTTTGAAGGCTCAGGGCTTAGTTTGCCCACACTTTCCAGGCAGTGTCCCTCAGGCGCCGGAAGCCACTGTACAGGAGGTATTCTTAGCCTCTCTTTCTGGAACAAAGTGAGCTGGTATTTTTCAGTTGTTCCTGCCTTTTGGGGTCAAGTTTTAAATAGTCTTTTAAGGTTCTCTCCAGTTTCTCTTCACAGAGCTTGCCTATAGTCTGCCCAGGGAGGACGCTTCCAGAACAAAAGGTGGAAGGGAAGGAGGGGAAGGGACATGGAACAGCCAAGCTGACAAGTTGACAGAACCTTGGCCTCTCCTCTACATGGCAGACGCCACTTCTGTCAAAAGACTTCCTTAGTGTAGAGATACGTGATCTGACGACCTGAGATTGACATCCACATGGAAGAAGGAAAAAACTGACCTCCGAGAGGTGTCCTCTGACTTTCAAAGGTATATGCCATGGTATGTGCGCACACGCGCGCGCGCGCACACACACACACACACAAATTAAATATATAATTTTTTAAAGATTAGGAGATGCACTAAAAGAAAAACCAGAATTTATCCCTTCACATCCTGAATAGAGAGCTCTCTCTGGTTAACTAGCCCTAGGTCACCTGGCAGGACATGGTAGAGGGAGTTTTCCTACCTAGATCTCCTTGACAGATGTCAGTCCTGTTGGCTCCACCAATGATAAACCGGGGATTCTCACAAATTTCCTGTGAAACAAAAAGGAAACAACCAGGTAATGCCAGTAACTGTAGGAGGAGTCCTGGACTGAGCTGATGGCCTACCGCACTGGGGCCAGCGGCTTTACACTCACTGTCCCTCTCCCCTGTCTCCACAGCCATCCAAGTGGAATGCCAGAACTCTTCTTTTAAAACCAGAAAGCTGAAGCTTGGAAGTTGGAGTATTGGTGCACATCTGTAATCCCAGCACTGGAGGAGCTGAAGCAGGAGCATGGCTAGTTCAAGGTCAGCCTGAGCTTCATAGGGAGACTGTCTCAAAATGAACAATAAACATCTGAGGGTCAGATTGAGTAAGAGAATGAATGCCTCAAGGCTGTCCCGTCTTCTCTCCATACCATGTACTGAGTAGCATGCACCTTGCGGCACCATGTGACTGCAGAACTCCTGGCTTTGTTTTTTCTAAACCAAGGGAAAGGATGCTGGAAGAAGAAGAGGAAAAGGAGGGGAAGGAGGAGGAGGGGGAGGAGGAGGAGGGGGAGGAGGAGGAGGAGAACGATCTTCCCTTTTAGAATTCTGGACACAGGCCTTGGTAGTTGGAGAAGCAGACAGTAAATCCCATGTGAGCCCCACCTTGCCCTCCCAGTTTGTTGGAAGAGGTAGCAATGGTGGCAGCCCCAGTTTCCAAGCCCGTGGACTAGGTCACGCGCAGCACATCAGCAGCCAACAGATGGCGCGCTTGATTTCATTCAGTGTCTGCTTCATTTTCATTTTTTTTTTTAAAACTTTTAAACTCATTAAAGATGCAATGTTTTGATTTTGATGTCGTTCTTCACAGCTTCAAGGAATCTTGTAATTTCAGCAGAGTGTTCTATGCTAGCTAGTTTTATGTGAGCTCGACACAGCTAAAGTCATCTGAAAGGAGGGAGGCTCAACTGAGAAAATGCCTCATAAGATGTGGCTGTAGGGCATTTTCTTAATTAGTGATTGATGGGGGAGGGCCCAGACCATCGTGGGTGGGTCCATCCCTGGGCTGATGATCCTGGGTTCTATTAAGAAAGCTGGCTAAGCAAGTGGAAAAGAGCAAGCCGGCAAGCAGCCCCCCTCCATGTCTCTGCATCATCTCCTGCCTCCAGGTTCCTGCTCTGTTTGAGTTCCTGCCCTGCCTTCCCTCAGTGATGGACCACTACCTGGAAGTGTGAGCTGAAATAAACCCTTTCCTGCCCAAGCTGTCTTGGTTGTGGTGTCTCATCACAGCATAAAATAAATAACACACATAAATAACACATAAAATAAAATGAAAATAAGTAAAACCTTTTAAAAATCAGTAAAGCAATTATACTGTGACCACCTATAATACTTAATACCTAATTAAGACATATTCTCTGTCTTTCTGTCTGTCTCCCTGTCTTTCTCCTTCCTCACAACTACACAATTCTCCCAAGTGAGCTGAGCTCTGCCCCCCCCCCCCCGACTCAGGATGTCTCAATCCTACTCCATAGAAAGGCACATCCATATCATATCACAGCTCTCCTGGTGTAAAGAAGTAAAGGCTGCGGGGGGGTAAGCCAGCGACAAGGGTATCTGAAGTGTTCTGTTGAGTGGGAGGGTCTGAGGATGCGAGGAACTTGGAGTATAAGTGTTTAGAGTAGTTTTGACAGAAAACCCATAGGACATTTTATATAATTGAAAGGTAGAATTAAAGGAAAAATACATTTAAAAAGCAATCTGTAAAAGTTGAAACCAAACAGAGAAAATAGGGCCTAAGTATCTCACAAGCTGATATGACAGAAACACACACATACATGGAGTGACTTAAGGGGC
>JADRCD010217524.1:0-28145 GCA_019843815.1 Montemys delectorum
CAAGCAATAACTTGGATGAAAAAAAATGAAGAAGGATTAAGAAATACTCCGAAGAACATTTTTTTGAAGGATCAATTTAAATACTGAGGAAAATATTGAGTGAAGCCATTGTGTTTCAAACCTCCCAGTAGACATGAGAGGTTCACTGTCCACAGGCGGCACACTCCAGGATGTCTCCAAGCCCTTGGGGTGTCTTCAGAACACTGAAAGGTCTGCAGGTACGTAGAGCTTCTGCACCTGTCTCTGAGAACATGTGAGGCTGCTCCAAACCCTCTAAAACAACACGACCCTCACAATTCTTTAGACGCACATGGGTAAGTTGCCACAAGACCAGAAAAATCATCTTTGCAACAATCCCTTTTCACTTAAACTTGCATGAACAGGAGTTTCCAGTCCTTGGCTTCCAGCAAGTACACAATGACCAGGGAAAGTAGAAGCCAGTCTGGAGAATTCCACTTCCTTCTTTGCCTCTAAGACAACAGGCAACTTGTCACATTAAGTTTACAAAGAAGGCTCTTGTTAGTAATGGCACAGAAGTTTAAAAACAAGCATCAAAGGAAAGCCTCAAGATTGAAACTTTCTATAACCTTCAACCCACAAAGTCCAAAGCACACACTCACCACTGACCAGGACTTCTTGATTTGGTTAGTGGTACCCTTAAGTGGCTCTCAGGAGGGAAGCCTTAACTGAGTTAGGAGAGGTTTTCCCTGTAGATCAGCTCCTCCCAGTTATCCAACAATCCCAGATTGTTTTCTGAAATGCCAGAGGGGATAAGATCTCTCTGACATCCAAAGATAGTCTGAAAAAAGGAAACTCCAGAAACGCAATGCGCGCGCGTGCACACACACACACACACACACACACACACACACACGAATGCACCCACGCACACACCCTACAGGTTGGTTGGTATGATCCCTGCGTGCATGCATTACCCACCTGATAATAAACACTTACAGATGTGTTAAGACATCAGGCAGGTGCTTTCCATCCGACCATCACATACAAGAATACTTGAAGGAGGGCAGTAGCCAATTGCCAACAGACCATCCCAGCACTAAAAGGAGCACCAGGAACCCTGGCACTTTGTACAGAGTGGACCAAAGTCTTCTGATACCATTGGACTCCACTCACTGGGCAGAACTGAATCGCAGGAGCTTTTAAAGGATGCTCGTTCTTTAAGAATTTTCAAAAGAAAAAAAGTACCATTAAATGCCATTCCTGCCTCTACAAGACTGTGCGTGTGCATGTGTGTGAAAGAAATACAGCCAGGGAATGCTTATTGCCCTCATCCTCAACTACAAACACACACACACACACACACACACGGGGGGGGGGGGGGGACATGCCAAGCTTTCCAACTTCAAGACTCAGTGTATGGGGACGCCAGAGAGCTGAGGTTTCATTTCCCTTTTCAAATAACTTTAATAGTGTATAGAACATACAAGCTGCAAAGTGGGAGCGATAGAAGGCATGCTCCTTCTCCTTGCTTCCCACTCTTACATACTGAACCCGTTTTTGTTTTTGTTTTTTGTTTTTCTTTTCCTCTCAAAAAGCAATGTGGTGTCATGTCCAACCTCTGTGCTCACCCCTCGCCGCCCCCTCAAGAACCATGGGCATGTAAACTGTTGCTGTGGCCTTCTGTCACTGCAGGGAGAAATCAGAGGACGCCGCAAAACTTCTTCTTGGCTTGCTCAGGTATCCTCTTGGGTCCCTGAGCACCCATGCGCGGATTTTGCAGTCCGGGCTACTCAAAGGGGACCCCTCACTCGACCAGTTTAAAAAAAACCTAGAGAACTCCCCGTGCTGGGATCTACGGTTCCACGCACAGATTGGGGAACCCTCACAAAGGTTCCCCACAAAGCAAGCTGGAACCCCATGCTTTCTCAGTTCAATTGCCTGAGACCTATGCCCAAGTCTCGGGGTATGCCCGCCTGCCCTCCCAATTAGAAGACCCAAGCCTTTTGCACCCGGCAGCCAATCCTTCCCGCAGCCCAGAGCCAAAGGCTCCGGTTCCAAGTTCCCGCGACCGGCAGGGAGAAGGGACGAGGGAAGGTGCCTGGCTAGGAAAGTCTGTGCGGGAGGCGCCCCCAGTCCAGGCAGCTATCTCTCCATCCGGCCAGCCAAGGGGACCCGCGGCATCAGTCCCTGCCAGCTGGGGCACAGCGCGGCCGCACTCACCAGTCTCGCCCGAGCCGCAGCTGCAGCTTCTGGGAGCCGCCGAGCCCCGAGCTTCCCCAGTGAAGATGGTGGTGTTTGTCGGGAGACCACCCATTCCAGCGTCTGGCAACCCGGCTGCGACTCTGGCTGCTCAGCACTGAAGCAGGAGGAAGAGGAGGACGAGGAGGAGGAGGAAGGAACGGCGCAGTCGGACGCCATCTGCTGTACACCTCTGCGCATCTATTGGCTGCCTGGTGCGTCCCCGGGAGCCGCGGGGCGCTGGGGCCGCGGGGACCCACCTTGCGCCTAGCCACCCACAACAGCTGCTCCGGTGCCCCTCCCTCATGCCTTCCCCTCCTCCCTCATCTCTCCTCCAGGCCCTCCTCCCCTTCTCTGGGTTAGTGCACCCTTCAGACCCCAGGACTCGCCAAACCAGCTCCCCTGGGTGAGCAGCCTGAGGTGCAACTGGCCTCAACCCCTCTGGCTCCTCCGCACCCCTCAAAGCAACTGTTTTCCCAACTCTAATGCTCCTGGAGTGCAGGTGCCGGCTCGATGGGTGAGACTCCCCAGCTGGGTTGAGCACCTGGTGCCTAACCACTCTGAGCCTGGGGTAAGCACAAAGGGGAAGTCCAAGGAAAGATGGGGTGGGGTTGATCTTGGCACACTTGCCTGCAGGCACTCACTGAGCCATCCCTCAAGCTTCCCCGAGCCTCAGAGTTTCTCCAGATGACAAGTGAAAAAAAGATAAAGATCCCACTGGTGTGTATAGGAGAGGCACAGTAGGGGTGCCTCCGGAGAACCACTGGGATATAAGGCAGGCATAGTCCTGTTATGAGGCACCCAGAGACTGTCACTGCAAGTCAATCAGATACCTGGGAAAAACCTAAGCTCCAGGATCCTTTGGTTTACAGCATCCTTGGTCCTAGAGCCAGTGAGGTGTGGGAAGTTTGCCTCCTTAGGTAGGGATGTCAGAGGCAGCTAGTAGCCCAGGTGAGTTCTAGCCTGCCCAAGTGAGGTAGGCAGAAATGCAGCCCAGATCGCTCTCAGGCAGGCAAGGAAGGAGTTTGAGTTCTGAAGGTCCTTTGCCTACTCTGACACTTGTTCCAAACCCTCCTGGTTTCTGACAGCTTTGATGCAGAGAACTTCTTAAGCTTGTTCAGAGAGATGAGGTGGCTTCAAAAGGAAGGAAGGGGGTAGGGGGAGTAAAGACTACCTACTGCCAATTACTGGGAATTTTGCTTGTCTTAGCTCTTTAAAAGTGTGAGCACAGAGACAGCAAGGGATGTAGCCTTATTTTATTCAGTGCCTGGCACACCATGGGTGTCTAAAAGAAGCAAAAATAATAACGATAAAATTAAAGCTTGATGTCATAGCACAAATTAGATTAAAGAGATAGAGTAGCTAGGATCTGCCACAGGGGGACAAACAAATCAAAAGAAAGTAAGTGCCATTCTAAGTGGAAATGTGCATATTTTGGTAGGGCGCTTGCTGGGGGACAGGTTCTTGAACCCAGTAATCACTATTGTCCTGGAGAGCTCTGTGCTCACATTCAGGGTTATGCCTCTCTTTTCTAGATCATTGTTTTAAAAAATACATCAGTTGCCATCCAGGTCTCACAGTATCTCCCCAAATTCAAGACCACATGATTTGTTACCCACCCCAAGTAGTAAAAAATACCAAGTAGAAATGGGGCCATTACATCAATTTATTGTAATATTTCTCTCTCTCTCTCTCTCTCTCTCTCTCTCTCTCTCTCTCTCTCTCTCTCTCTCTCTCCACACACACACACACACAGATCAATAGTCAACGGGTTTCACTTAAGTAACTTGAGAAACAACAGCCAGAGAAAACTGTTTCTGCTTTCCTGAAGTGTTACACCAGGACTTCCCAGATTACACACATGTATGTGTAAGCTTCCCAGAATAGATGCTGCATCTCCAGAACCCATCTCAGGCTCACACACTCTGTTTACAAAGCTTGGCTCTGCAACCTTTCTTCAATGAGCCATCAAAGGTGACTTTAGAATATGTCACTCACAGACACCTTGGTACTTAACCTCCCACACCCCTCCAGAGGCATTGGCATGTCTATTTTTCTTAAGGCTGGGGATTTGAACCTACATTCTCAATTTAATAAGAAGCTCATCCTCACTAATGCCATACACTACTTCAATAATCATTCATGATGCTCGCGGGAATACTTGGATTTCTTTTAAGATGCAGCTCTCCCCCTCTGTCACTCTGGGTCTCCTGGTGTTTAGAGCTATAAATATAGATAATACTCGTATCCCAGTTATGTACTGTGCATTGGGTTTCTTTCTTTATGGAGGCATATTTGCACATGTGTATGCACACAGACACATACACACACACTCACACGGTATATATGTGTTCATGTACATGTATGTGTATAAGCATCAGAGGTCAAGACTGCGTTTCTCCTTTATCAATCTCTACCTTACTTTTTAAAGACGAGGTCTCCCATTGGAACCTAGAGCTCACTAATGCAGCTGGATTGAGTTAGCCATTGAGCTCCAAAGCATTTCCTGTCTGTCTGCCCAGCTGCCTGATTGCAGGCACTCATTTCTGCCCCCCCCCCCCCAGACTTTTGTCTTGGATGCTGTTGGTCCAAACTCGGGTTCTCATGCTTGTGATACAAGCACTTTTTCGGCTGGACCATCTTCCCAGCTCCCACATTTAGGTTCCTTAAAAGAAAAGAACAATTCAGAAGAAAGAAGTCTAAGTGAGTTCTAAATACAAAGAACCATAAGTACTAAACATCATTACTTCTCTCTCCGGTTAGCTGGAAGACAGTCACTCCCCTTTAAGGCGTTGTGCTGACCGCAGTATTTCAGGAAAGTCACAGGGTAAGATGACAGACTTTTACCTTACATCGTATAATAATGCATAAATCTACTAGGAGGAAAATGCAAACCAAAAATTCTTTCTAACCTCATCTTTCTGCTGCTAGCCCCAAACCTCTGGCTTATGTTCACATGAAATTTGCTAAAATACCAATTTCTTCCTGACATCATCAGCTTTGGTCCTTAGAAAAGCCCTGGCCTTAAAAAAAAAAAAAAAAAAAAAAAAAAAATCTGCATGAGATGAGGAACATCTAAAGGATAGGCTAGGCAGGAAGGTAGGCAAGAAAGACTGCTAGACAGGAACAGAATTTTTTACAGAACACTGTACCAGGGAAAGCATTTGGAAGAACATAGCCTTGAGAGTAGGTGGCATCATTATCTGTGAGGAACGGATCAATAGGGGCGGAAAAGAAGCTGGAGGTTAGAAATTCCCATAACCCCCATACACAGATGGCAAAGGCGCCAGTCACCACCCTTCTAACGAGTGCAGAGGAAACAGTAGAACAATAGAAGGGGGAGGCCTGGAGGCCTGTTGGGATTCATTCCCCAGTGCAAGCCAAAGCTGGCTAGCACTACACAGGAAAGTAACCCTTGCTATCCAGGCACTGCTGGAGTTTAAACGTTCATTTTGTTGTTGCCCGGTATGTTTGCCACTGCTGCTATTTCTGAGCACCAAGTTTTCCATACAGTATAACAAGCTCGGGTGAGAAAATATCATGTAAACAAAACAAACAAACATCGACAGTAACAAGAGATAAAGAAGGCATGCTGATAAGGATGCCCAATCTAAAACAAGAGTGAGAGATGCAAGTGCTAGCATCTCAGGTTTGCACCCCCCCCCCCAGGAAGTCTCTGCTCAGGTCTACAATACCCATGTGCAAGGAAGCAGTCCAATACTCAGTCCCTTTGAGGGAGCAAAGCAGGAGGAGGAGGGAAAGAGAAAAAAGGGACTATGATTGTCTCATTTACACAATTCATTCGGTCCAATTCCAGGTTGGCTGAGATCCTATGGCAAAACTGAACATTTTTTTTTCTGCCAAAAAAGAGCATTTAGTGTTGGCATAGATGATCGAGCCTTGACTTTGGTCCAGTAATTTGATTTTGATATGTCAACATCTTAAAATACAACCTCATGGTAATGTCTTGAGAAGTAGTGCAACCTAACTCCACTGGCCTCTGGCCCAGCTCTGCCCCACTGAGGCACCAAGATCTTCCCAGAACACCCTTGGCATTCCCAACTTAGTCCCAACCCACCAGCCTCAGTCACACATTCAGATATTTGCTGTGTGCCTAGTGCATGCCTACTAACCCAGCATTAGGTATTCGCTCTCTGGCAAATTAGCTGGCTGAGCACTTTGCCCTCGTGAAGCTTAATGTCTAATAGGAACAATAAACACAAGGGCCTGCATGTGGTTATGACACTATCAGATGAAAGGAAAGAAAGAGTAATGTCTACCAAGATACAGACCAGAAAGAACAAACACAAAGGGACAAGTGCAGGCAAAACCTCCCAGAGGGAGTGATGTTTAGGCTCAGATACGGAAGATAATGGGGGGTGGGATAATATGTTCTGTCCTAGGTATTGGGTGTTGAGCTGAGTCTACACAACCATACCTTTTGAGGTGCACACTGTTAACAGCTCCATTTGACAACAGGGGTATTAAGAATGCAACTGTTAAGTCACACAGCTGATGAGTGACACTTGGATCTGACCCTAGGCAGTCTGGTGCTGCCTGCACACTCAACCACTGAGACACACCGCATCCCTCTATTACAGTTAGGCATCAGGCAGGGATCTCGAACAATTGAGATAGCATGCCAGGAGCATTGCAACTCAAAGAGTTTGCACATGAAGAACCAGTCAAAGAATAAAGTATTTGGAGTGTGGTGACATGGGTGGGAAGGACCATCAGGCAAGATGGCAGAGGCAGGAAGAGGGCAGACCTGGTCTGTCCTGTAAGCCAATGGGTAGTTTCTGCTGTCTGTAGGATGCGATCGGATTCAGACACGAAAAGATCGCTCTGTTGCTAAGCATAAGCCAAGCAGGTGTGTAACGGTCCAGGCCAAAGATAATGATGACGCCACACAAAGGGAATTGGATTTGATGGATAAAGGGAGTGTGTCATGCATCTGTTCAGTTTTGCTTCTATCTCCCCAGCTCTGACATCTACGTGTGTGTCTTAGTATCCTAAAAGCAAACCAACACACACACACACACACACACACACACACACACACACACTTAGTTCGTCACACCATTCACAGGCTGGTAGGCCCATTTCCTTGCCACATACTAGTAAGGTGTAGAAGTTCTATAGCCATAAGTTCCCAATTTAGTACACTCAGAGATCTTTACTTCTAGGCAACATTCTAGAAGCACCTCTTCCTAACCTAACGCTCATGATCAGCCCAGTCCCTGTCTTTGATTGATGGCTTGTCTTCAGTATTATTTACTAAGAGATCTGAAGGTCAGCTGGCTCTGCTTTCTTACTGCTCTACAACATCACTGAACCATCATAATGTCAGGCGAGGCTGAAACTTTACCTTCACTAGCCAAAGGAACAGGAACAAGCAACCTCCGTTGCCATAAGAAACAACTCCGAATAAAGTGGGAATAATAAAACCCCCAGAGTGACAACTTGGAGCACATTCATAATGACTTGGGTTGTAAAGACCAGGTGCTATGTGGATGGGAACTTGTTATTATCCAAAGACTTGGCAGCCTGAATCCTCTGCTACTGGGCACCAAGCCATTCAAATCACATAGGCCTACCTTCGATGAGATGGGTAGAACTTGTGTCTTCTACTTCGCTGTTTTGCAAGGACAGCAGCATGTTTGATGGGAAGCAGGTCCTTTTTCAGGTAGGAGAGACAGAAAACTGCATCTGTACATACAAACTCAAGTGCCCTCCCTCCTACATACACATGAACACAAACATGTGCACCCCATGAACATGTACCTCACAAGCATGGACCTGTATGTGCATGCATCTGCCAAAACACACATGAATACACAATAGACACACACACATACACACACACACACACACACACACACACACAAACAAACATGTACTTAAACATACAAGAACATCCATGCACAGAGGCAATAAACGAAAAGAATCCCTTGCAAAGACTGTTTCTAATATATTCCTCTTAGATTCTGAACATCAGGATTTTCCTTGCTGCTAGCTACCTTGGTGGCTTTCCACCTTTGTCTGTTATGTGTTCCCTCCCTGAAGCTCCCTGTCATATCATAGCCATTCCCAGAAACCGATTGTCTTCATCCTGTCACTTGATAAGAGTCCCTTCTTAAGCATCGACCCCTCAGAAAAGCCTCCTTTGACCTTTCTTTATAGAAAATAGCACATGTCATCTCTGCATCTCCTTATCCTTTCTTGCTTTTCTTCATAGTACTTACCAGAATCTGAAATTCAGTAACGTTACATAATCATCTCGACACTTTTATCTATCTTCCCATTTAAAAAAAAAAAATGTGAACCTAGATTTGAGAGATGGCTCAGTGGTTAAGAGTGCTTCCTGGTCAGTCCTGAGGACCCTTGCTCACATGTCAGGAGGCTCAGAAAGACTTTTGTCTCCAGCTCCAAGAGATCTGATACCCTCTTCTGGACTCTTCAGGTACCTACATATACATATGTGCATATGCCACATACATACATGCTCTCTCCCCCCCTACACACACACACACACACACACACACACACACACACACACACTTAAGATAAAATATTTTCAAAGAAGAATAAAAACCTCATGAGACAAGACCCACACACACAAAATACACACACATTTGCTTACATACTTAAAGTGCTGTGCACAGTACAACCTCAGTGATGTCACAATTGAGCAGGAAGAATGATGCCGCCTTACTAACGTTGGGGATTTTTTTGAATCTAGTTCTCCCTTAACCTTACACTCTCATTCATTCATTTTTTTTTTTTTTTTTTTTGAGACAGGGTTTCTCTGTATAGCCCTGGCTCTCCTGGAACTCACTCTGTAGACCAGGCTGGCCTCGACTCAGAAATCTGCCTGTCTCTGCCTCCCAAGTGCTGGGATTAAAGGCGTGCACTGCCACTCCCACCCAGCTTCATTCATTCTTGTTTCCCAACAAAGACCATCAGTCACAGTCTCAGGAGGAGTGCCTCACCTGCACGCTCACACCCAGTGAAGCCCTCTAATCTAGTCCTTTCTCATGCTCCCCCCCCCAAGTCCTCAAGATCCCCCCTCCTCTAAGAAATTATCTTAGTCCTAATTTCATTTCACATTTATCTATTTCTTCCCTTACTAACTACAATACGGCACATTTCTGTGTTTTTCAATTAACTGTATCCTATTTCACACTGTTCTCTAATGGTTTTGTAACAATTAGCCCACTCCCCTCAATGGCATGGTGAGTTCCCTGAGGGTTGAGGCTAAGGGAGGTATTGCCTTCCCCTGCACAATTTTTAATACCCAGCAGGCACTCTCAGTAAGCACCTGTTGATGAACTAAGGTGTGTGAAGAACCTGAACCAGAGACCTAGCCTTCCTGTGGTCACAGGACAATAAAAGAAACAGTCACGGGATTGTAACAGCAAGTGCCCTTATCAGCTTTTATCTGTAGGAATTGACCTTGATTGGGATCCGGCTCCACCGTTCATCTGTTAAACAAATATAGACAGAATCTGCTTCTTCGAAAACATTGCTGTAAGCAACAGAGAAAGTCCTGGAGGAGGTTGCTGTCTGAGAAAAGACACTCAAATTGGGATACAAGTCTTGCAGGCATCCCAGGACATGGTGGACGCTCCAAAGAGGGGTGTCTAACCTAGACTGACCACAGGGTGGGATCCATCCACATCTTTCCACATTTAGAGCCAGGAAAGATAATCTTCAGATTCTGTCATTTGCTGATTCTTGTCGGTGTAGCATTTTGACTGTGCTGTATTCCAGTCATGGCTAATTCTAAAAAAAATGATAGCACAGACTCTCTCACAACTAACAGTCAGGGGGAAACAGTTGCCATCTCGAAGTCTGTGCATGCAGAAAAATTATCCTTTCTGCTCGAACACCCAGGACTTCAACAGTGAGAACTCAAGTCTTTACTTCTCTTTGCTTCCCAAATGCACATAGCCCTTGTGCCCCTCAACTCAAATATACAAGTTAGAGTACACTAAGGTTCCAAGGTAGACCCTTATCTTCTCTCTCTATTCTCTCTTCTCAAGTGAATTTAATCTTATTTCAGATAGTATTCTTTTAGTAGCAAGGCCTTCATTGATGTTTTTGACTACAGTCATCAGTATAACTTAGGTTGTGCTCTAGTAACACATTAACTACCCACAAGCCTCAGGGGCTAAACACAAGAAGCATGTTGGATGTGACAGATATAGACTGACAGAAGAAACTGTGACTCTGTTCCATATAACCACTCAGGGTCCTAGGCTGGGAAGGCTCTACATGTGGAACATTGCTGGCCACTGAGTTAGCAGTAGGGATCTTAGGAAACCCAATATTGACTCCTATATGTCAACCTATTATGGCATTGTAGACTGGCAGGAGCTAATCACTTGACTACCAAAATTCACAGCACTCAAATATATGAGAAAGAACACAGATATATGGTAAGCAAAGCAATGGCTGTCTCTCCCACTCCTGAGGTCTCCAATTCTGTATACAAGGGCTTTCTGGACATCAAACTTGAACTTCAAACTAGACACTTCTGGGTATGCTGCTCCATCCATTTTTTTTCTCTCATTTAGAGAGTTTACCAATTTGCTCTTTTCTGTGTTCACTCTCCACACTCTCATCTATCCCTCAGGGGCCTTTCATTTCAGAAGGTGTGACAGTTTGTCAGCTTGACTGGATCACGAGTCAGCAAAAAAACATGACACTGAGCACTCCTGTAAAGTGTTTTCTTGACCAAACTACGAGAATCCCTTGGCAACCCAGACAAGAGGGAAATGGAAGAAGGAAATGCTGCTTTGTCCTGCTTACATTTGCTCTTGCTGCCAAGTGCGCCTATCCTGTTGCTGCTACTGCTGCAGGGTTCCTTCCCTGAAATTATGACAAGGTTTGAGGAGAAAGAGGAGCAGCTCTCCTGGAACTCTCCACGTCCTCAGTTCCAGATCAGGACTGCTTAGACATTCAGGCTCCAAGCTCATGAACTGAGAAACCACTAGATGCTTGGCTTATCTGGTGGGAGAGAGCCATTATTGGACTATCCAGACCACATGTGTAAGTCAATCTAATAAATCCCCTTTTCATGTATATGGCCATCATATATGTTCTCTTCCTCTACAGAGCACTGACGAATACAGAAGGTATTGGGAGCTTTATGACTGACCCACTTTCTTATAGTCTGCGCCATAAAAATCCATACAGTAACCACAGATACCTAATCAAAATATACTTTGCACAATACTTTGGGTAATTACTGATGGCCCAACACACGTAGACTAAATTCCAAATTCTTTAGGAACTCTCACCTGTGTTTTTCTGTGAGAGCCATCTGAACCATCTTCCCTATCCCCCGCCATCTCAGTGTCTACTTTAGTACCTGTTTCTCTACTGCAATGTAAACTCAGATAGATAATTTGGGGTTTTAATTACTCACTCTTGTTATCCCCAGTGCCCAGAGGGACATATCCAGGTACAGAATAGGCACTTAATAAACTTAAGCAAAAGAAAAGTGCTTGACAGTTCACTTACAAACTCTGGGGCCAATGCTCATTCTCCCTTACAACTTCAAAGTGAGCACTGCCTTCCCTTTTATATATATTTTAGCACAAATCAAAAGAAATGAAAGAGTGAAGGGATCTTCAATGTGCTGGGAATTTGCCGCCTGCTCCTTGCCAATCAGAAGGAAGAAACTAACGAAAGCAGCAGCCACTTGTCACATCTAAAAGTTCTTTTGACCCCAGTGATTAAGATGACGTGCCTGATGTGGTGAACTTCTGTATTATGTCGACAGAGAACTGTGAAAACAGTCCCTTTGTCACATTGAGTTCTCAATTTTGGTGATGGCTGTCACGGCTCCACAAAGAGATGACTCACCCAGTGTGAAGCAGGACAAAGTGACAGCCCAGGAGACAGAGTTCTCCCAAGAATCCTTTTCCAAGTCCAATGATATAAACAGAAGCTGCAGGTGCTGCAACATACAGCACAATTCAACACCAGAGTGTCATTCACATGTGCTTACAACATCCCCAAGTTCTAGAACTGTCAAGAAAGGAGACTTCTATAGCCTTAGTGGATCTTCCCCGCCAGACTGAGGCTAGACACAGCAGTAAAGGCAGCTCATGTTCCAGAATTGGAGCCTGCACAGAGCATCAAAACCATTAGCACGAATAGCTGAAGCCATATAAAGGAAGTGCCTCGTAACACCAGCTTTGGCGAGCCTCAGCCTCAGAGATACTTGTCAGCTTGACCCTGGTACTCCATATCCTTGACTCCTTCATTTAGGCTTGTGTTTTTGAACTCCACTTACCCTTTTAGCCTGGTAAGCCTCAAAACCTATGTCATACCTAATCACAATGGTCAACTTGAGGAGACTTAAAAATCACTTGGCAGAGGAACCTCTGGCCATGCATGTGAGGGATTAGTTTGACCGAGTTAATTGAAGTTGGGAGAGCTGTGGATGGTACCGTTTTGTGGGGTGGGATCTCACCTTGTAAAGAAGGAGAGTGAATGGGGTCCAACCCTTCATAGAGCCTTTCTTTGTGGCTGTGGATGAGATGTGATGAGCCGCTTCAAGCTCTAGCTGCCTCCTCTGCTATTAAAGACTTAACCCTCAAAACATAAGCCAAGGCAAAACCTTTCTTCTTTAAATTGCTTTTGTCAAGACATTTTATCACCCCAAAAGAAATGCAATGGAAACAGGCTGCTTTTATTTGAAAGATGTGCTACTTATGTCAACCACAATGTGATCTGTCTCTCGGGTAGCATCACTACTTGCTTACGGAAGACACCCTTTCCAATGCACCGAAAACACCAAGTCTTTTTTTTTTTTTTTTTTTTTTTTTTTTTTTGGTCAGACCATATACTCTACCAGGGTATATTCCTGTTAATTTGTGGCTTCAAGTTTAACTTCTCTAAAAGGACAATCATTCACTGATCTGTACATTCCCCAAAGAATGTTCTGTTAGTTCTGTTATCTTGAGCCTGTCAAGCCAGTTGGGAGAAGAGGGGAGGTTGCTTGGATTTCTAGTCTAAATTTCTCAGGATTTAATTTAATTAGAGCTCATACCAAAAGGGAAATTTTGACCTGGTTAAGAAAAAAAAATCTTCTGATTTCTCTCCTTTAAAATGAAATGTTTTTCAGTCTTTGAGGAACCCTCATTGCAATGGTATTTGATCTATCCCTGATTATTCAATTATTAGCCTTTTGGTGATCTAACCAATGACATTTAAATGGCATTTAAGTGAAAGGCTTGGATTGCAGAATTACAAAACTTTGGAGTTGAAAGGGACCTCAGAGAAAATATAGTACAATTTCTGTACTTAAAAGATAAGGAAAGTTGAACCTCAGCTTGAGGTATCTTGCACAAGGTCACATTGATTACAAAAAAAAAAAAATGAAGGAGAAACACATGTAAGGTGGGCTTCTTGCCACATTCTTGGTAATAGACAAAAAGTATTTTAAGAAATAGAAAGGGAGAGAAATGGTTTGTGGCTCTCACAAAATAGTGACAAGCCTTCTAATATATTTTATGTACTTCAAGTCTGATTTGACTTTAATACAGAAACAGTCTTCAGAATATAATAATATTGGCAGATGATAATGTTTCGAAGAGCAATTGACTGTGAGGCTGAGGATAGCGTAAGGCTCAGTTAGAATGTACACACACACACACACACACACACACACACACACACACACAGAATTCCAACCTAAGTCATAATCCCTTTAAGCAGTTTCTACTGCTGCCAACCCACAGGGAATCTTTTGTAAGCAAAGACTAGAAATGTTCAGCTGCACATGGATTTCCTTATTTAGCACATTATCTCAAAGGAAAAGAAAAAAGAAGAAAAAAAATACTGCCACCACCACCACCAACAACAACAACAAAAACAATAGTAACAACAGCAAACACTATGTCCCTTTGTAATTTGAAGCTTGATGATCTTATTTTCTCTCTGGTTCTCCTCCACCACCAACCACCTACTAAATGGCTGAAGGAGACATTACTACATGGTTAATAGTCCTTGGTCCCCATAGCCTTCAGATACCACACAAAATGCTGCAGCTTGCCTCCACACCGTACCTTAAATTTGAGAATGCCAGACTTCATTGCCAGGTCAGACTGCCCATGTCTCTGCCTTGACCTGGCACAAACATTTAATGAAGTTGTCATTTCTCCACGACTCCATGTCTGCCTTGCCTTTCTCACACATCTAGACCGATCATGTCACCAGACGTTCATTGAATCTCATAAACTAAAATATCAGGAGCACCCCGACCTTTTCTTCGGTCTCACTGACCGCATTCATATAATGCATGATCAATATCTTCACCTACTTCTTAGGTGTATCTGAAGAGGGTTCCTACCCACTGTCCCTTCATTATTGTGTGCTCAGTGTCCAGATTCTGCCACCACTTGCCTAGACTAATGGAACAGTCTTCTAATAATATAACAATATTATCTTATTTTCAAATCCAATAGGGCTGTGCCTAAAAGCCCTTCTGTGGCTTTCTACTGTCTGAAGAATAAATTCTGAATTTTTTAAGACAGAAAATAGATAACCTTAAATTTACTTACTTTAAATTTGGAAATATTTTATATAAATTCAGGAGCCCAACCTGTAGCTTTTACCCATTAGTAGTGGATGAGTTCTGAAGAGCCAAGCAGAATTAGAATCAACATAAGGTTTTAGTCACAGGGGACTGACTGCAGTATGGTTTAGGCCACAATGGTCCTCAACCTGTGGGTCACAACCCCCTTAGGGGGTTGAACAACCCTTTCACAGAGGTCACCTAAGACCACTGGAAAATACAGATATTTACATTATGGTTCATAACCATAGCAAAATTGCAGTTATAAAGAAGCAACAAAAATAATTTTGTAGTTGGGGGTCACTGCAACATGAGGAATTATATAAAAGGGTTACAGGTTTGAAAACCCCTGGTTTAGAGGAAGGACTTTGAAAATGGATCAGCCTTGTTTAAGTTTTGACTCTACTATTAGAAACCATTATGAACATAGTACAGGTTCCTAACCTCTCAGACTATATGCTCGTGTCTATAAAATGGAGATAATAGTACTATATACATAAAATGTTTCAGGTTGTTGTAGAAATTACAGAACATAATGTACATAAGACCACTAACCAACTGTACCAACAAATGGGATAAATACTCTTATTAATATCATTATTATTAAAATGATATCTTTGAAATAAATATGACATGAACTGAGGATACAACTCAGGTGGTAAAGTGTTTGCCTTGCAAGCATAAGGACCTGAGTTTGCTCCTCAGACTTCACTTTTAAAGTGATGGGGTATGTGCTTGGTTCAATCCAGCACTAGGAAGCAGAGGCAGTGAAAACAGAAGGATGCCTGGGACTCACTGGCCAGCCAGCCTACACTTGACGAATAATGCCTTGTCTTCTGGATCCCACATGCATGAGCATAGAGCATATATGCAAGTACCTGCACATGGGCATGTGCATGCAGACACACACACACACACACACTGATTGCTAAGGGATTTCCATTATTTTTTTTTCTTCAATCCAAGCCTCTCATTTCTGAACATTCCACATCAAAATCACAGTGACCTGACAAGGGTTCTCTGCCTGGGCTAAATCCTCCAGCCCTTGAGAAGCTAATCCCACACTGACCCTTCCCAACAATTTAATGGTGATTACAGCATCCAAAGTCTTTTTGTTCCAAAGGTGTTTCCTCCTTCCCTTCTCAGCTCTGGCAGAGCCAACACCTCTTTATTCTGTTGTGCACTTCTGCTCCCTAACTGGAGCTTGCAAGGAAACCTCAGAGTGATGGCCTCAGACCCCAGCTTAGTCTCTCATTTTAGGACATGCACCCTCTAGGTTTTGGTTGAAGACCATTGGCAGGAAGCAAGGAGGAAGATTTACACTTCCTTTATGTGGCTTTCTATAACAAAGCCATCAATCTCGTACTGTCTGCCAGCTGTGGATTTACAGCCATTTTAATAAGTAAAAGAGAGTCTTGTTGGCCGAGTAGCAAATTGCTTTTCTCTCGCTATGACAATGCAACGATAACAAACAGAACTTTCTATTAAGGAAAGATAAGCGCTCAAGAAAGTCAAAATATTGTTAGAAATGTCTTCTAAATGTCAACAGATGGGGTTGGGCAATGAGCCAGCTGATATCCAAGCAGAATACATTTATTTGGATTTTTCAAATGTTAATCAGGTGATTCTACAACCAAAAGTACCAAGAAATCTCCATGTAATACATTCAGAATGTAGCTAGATGGATATTGGAGATGCTTTGAAATAAAATTATAGGGCCTAGAGAGGTGGCTCAGCAGTTAAGAGCATTTGCTGCTCACAATGAGGACCAGGTTTTGGTTCCTAATATCCACATTGGGCTGTGCACAGCCACCTCTACCTCAGATCCTTTTCCAGTCTCTGTAGACATAGCATGCGGGCACACACACATACACACACATATATGTATATGTATGTGTGCGTATGTGTATATGTATATATGTATATGTATACATATATAATTCCATACTCACCCTACATACATATGTACATAATTTGAGATAAAGATAAGACAAATAAGTGAACAAAATTGTTGCATAGGTTTGCCTCAATGGAGGAAATGCTGTGGGCAATACCTCTGAAATCTGAATACTTCGACCTTAATGTTTCTTCAGCTATTTAAAGATAGGAAATCTCATGAGATCTCTACTAACTCAAGTGTAAGGCGAGGGTCAGAGGCTGGGGAGATAGCTTGATCTGTAAGGTGTTTGCCATACAAGCATAAATACCTGAGAGAGATCAATCCTCAAAACCCATGTAAAAACATCCATGCACATGTTTGTAATCCCAATGCTGGAGAAGTGCAGATAACAGGATCCCTAAGCTTCATGGGTCAGCTAGCATAACCTTCTGAGTGAGCTTAAGGTCATTGAGATGAGATATCTTGCCTCAAGAAAATATGGATTTAACACTTGAAGAAGAGCAATTGGGGTTGTCCTCTGACCTTCACACATCCACACAGGTGTGCCTATATACTTAAGTGTATGCACATGCACACACACACACACTCATACACAAATGGAGACAGGCGTACAGAGATATATTGCATTGGAACAAATCAGGAAAATGCACAAAACAGATCGAACGTAGTGCCGGGTTCGCACACACTAAGCACTCAATTTCCAGCTGTGCAGAGTTGTGATAAAAGGACAACATTGCTATGAAACAAACTCACTTTATCTTGTTTTGCAATACAAGGCTGTAACACCAAATGAAAGATTCATCCAACAAGTTTGGATCCTGTCTACCTACTCATTTGTTTACATAACAATAACTATATCTAGACTTCATGTACTCAAGTTACCAGCTATTGCATCACTATGCAAATATGCTCTAAATACAGTAGTGCACAGTGCAAATCATAATTGTCTGTCCATCTCAGTGGTTCGGAGATCCATAAACTCCAAAGAGAATGTGTTCCTAAAGTTCTTCTAAGATTGGCAGTAATGTGTAACTGATAAATCAATTCAGGCTGCTTCACAGGGTTCTCTAAAGTAAACCATGTGCCATCTGGGGCCAGCACTGACAATGGCAGGAAAATTCCTCCTACAGTTCTCACCAAGTAGAAGGGTAGCTTTAACAGGATATTGAATATGCAATATGACTGACTTAATCAATTCATAGTTCTAGAAAATATTGTTATGTTGATTGCAGCCAGTGTATGTGCCACGCTCTACGAGATGGACTGAATGGGAACTCAGTGTTTAGCAGGAGCTGTTCATTTCTGTTTGGAAAAGGAGACCCAGAGACTTCTACATTCCAGGTCATGGGAAGGGCTAAGCTATACTAGAGCAAGCCTGAGACCATCTAGAAGCCTTAGGTAGCTCGTTACACATGTCGTATGGACTCTTTGGTGCATATTTCAGAGAAAAATTACAGTTCATGTAGAACAAGGCTCTTTCAATGGTGGTTCTGTTAACACTGCCATGTTCCCTACACAGGGTTTTGTGTTTCAGAGCAACCACAGTCTAGACACCCACAATCGTGAACTCTGTATCCTGTAGGATGTTTCAACCTTTCTTCAGTTACTTGTTCATCACAAGGTAACATCAACCCCAATATAGCAGAAACGTGGGATTTATTCTTTCAAACCACCATTCCTATCAACCAAGCAAAATTCAATTAAATGTACCTCAAAATTTTTAAACCTTAAAATATCAAAGAACTATTTAATGATACCCCATCTCAGAGAGTTTATGGGGTATCCCAGAATTTATTGTGTCAGAGGGAAGTTAGACAAACAACCGTTCTGCCAGGAGTCAGGTATACATGAGATATCATTCCACTTTCACTGATGCATGGAGTTCAAATGGAATTAATTAGGTATTAAATTCTGAATCACAATTAACTAAGATAACTCAATAAGGAATGCTAAGATGCATATTTAATAGGTTCTTCTTCCATTCTTAATCTTGATAGATAAATTAACTACGCATTCCATTAATTCAAATATATATAAAACCTGTTTCCCTTTGATTGATCAAAGTATTTTTGCCTGTAGTAAATTAACATCTCTTAAATGGCCAATATAGAGAAAACTGTTAATGATATTTGTTAACATTTATTGATATCTAGGCATAGATATGCATTGTTGTTAGAATTCATGAGTATCTAATCACAATACATCTTCACAACACACCTGTGAACACATACATAGATATCATTGTACCCATTTTGTAGAAGGAAAGTGAAGTACAAAGACACAAGTTGTCTGATGTCATAGAGCACCACTCAGTAAGCTAGTAGAGTCCAAGCATTTTAGTGGAGCATCTTTAATAACAACATCTATACCAACGTTTCTTGAACAGACGTCATTTTTTGCCCCTTCCACCCTGAGAATATTAGCAATTTCTGATAATAGTTTTGGTCTAACAACTGAGAGAAGAGGCAAAGGCCAGGCAAGCTGCTAGCCCATCTGCAAGGCCCTGGACACCCTTCAACACAGAGAGATAAACACACATAGCACAGATTTACCCAGGTTGTCTAGCTCTCCGAACTCCTGCTCTGGGTTACCTTTATTCTGGGATAAGTTAAACCACCTGTGAAGAGCAGTTTATAGGTTGGCGGGATGGCATTTGATTAAGGTCCCTAGGTGGTCCATTTGAGAGGTAGCATAGTCTAGTCCTAAGTCTAGCACTCTGTGATAGATCTTGAATAAGGCAAACCCTATACACAATTCTCATTTCCATCTAGAGGCAGAGAAAGAATGTTAGAAACATAAATAGAGAAAGGGATGGCAAGGAAAAATGGGTAGCCTTAGAAGATGTGTAACACCAGAAAGTGGAATTTTCTTCAGCAGACCATTTCCCAAGGAGCAAAACCAATCTGAGGTTTATCTCAATGTAGGACTAAAGGAACATACAGCATTCAAACTCTGTCCTCAAGACCAAGAGTGGCAAGTGCAGACATGACAGGAGCCTAGTAAGTTCATTCACTGGTTATAAGTATTGGGAACTAATACAATCCAGAAACTGCCCCACCTGGGAATAATTCCCATATACAATATCAAACCCAGATGCTATTGTGGATGCCAGCAAGTGCTGGCTGACAGGAGCCTGATATAGCTGTCTCCTGAGAGGCTTTGACAGTACCTGACTAATACAGAAGTAGAGACTCACAGCCATCCATTGGACAGAGCACAGAGTCTTCAATAAAAGAGCTAGAGAAAGGACTTAAGGAGCTGAAGGGGTTTGCAGCCCCTTATGACGAACAACAATATGAACTAACTAGTACCCTCAGAGTTCCCAGGGACTAAACTACCATCCAAAGAGTACACATGGTGAGACTCATGGCTCCAGCTGCATATGTAGCAGAGGATGGCCTAGTCGGTTATCAATGGAAGGTGAGACCCTTGGTCCTGTGAAGGCTCGATGCCCCAGTGTAGTGGAATACCAGGGCCAGGAAGTAAGAGAGGATGTAAGCAGGGGGAGAGGGGAGGGAATAGGATTTTTTTTTCTCCAGAGGGGAAACCAGGAAAGGGGATATCATTTGAAACATAAATTTAAAAAATCTAATAAAAAAAAAAAAAAGAAGAATGACAAGAGGCTGGAGAGATAGCTCAGCAGCTACGAGTATGTACTGCTATTACGAAGGACCCATACTGGGCCTTAAACAATGTCTTATAACTTCATCTCCCAAGATCCAACTTCCACTTCTAGTTTCTGAGGGGACTGGCATGTACACACAAAGTGTGTGCACACATGAGCATATGCACACACACACACACACACACACACACACGTACACACAATTCATCTTTAAAAAAGGAATCAGGAAAATTGTCAAGAAGACACACACAAATCAACAGGTCTGGAAAGTTCCTTGTAGATGGAAACTGGCTTTTAGCCCAAGAACTGGCATGGAGAGAAAATAGTTTGAAGAAGAATTCTCTACACATTTGTTGAGGTTTCTATGTATTTCCCTAAAATAAAATTCAGAATACCTTTCTAACCCTCAGAAAGGCAAAAACACTTCTAGAAAAGTCCAACAGCATCCTCCGAGAGAAGATTATGACTCTTTTAATAAATAAGTGTTAATAAAAAGAAGATGCCTGAAAATGTTGAGACCAAAGTGCTCAGAACCAAAACACCAGTGCATTGGCCATTAGAGGTTTCATATTTGTAGGTTTAAGAGAATACTTTCATCAAACATTGCCTTTTTCTTCCACGGACTTTTCAAAGCAATAAGCAAAGCAATGTTTTGTGAGCTTTACCAAATGTTAACTGGGAAACCCTACTGTTTTTAATTGTGCTTGAATGAATGTATACCAAGATTCATGTGAACAAATAAAGTGTTTTCCTCTGTTCCACTCTGCCTTCAAATCAGCTTCATGCTGATGGGTGGCCATTCCCAGAAGCAGGAGCCAAGCAAATCCCCATGTCCAGTTACACGGAAGCCATTTCACTGAGCACTCCTAATGTAAGGATACTATCATGGTTTTCTGAAGAATCTACCTTTCAGTCATTCCAAGTCACCACCTTAGCTCATGCATGAAAGCCGTAGGATCTGTGGTCCAAACTGAAACCCAACAGATGATTTTCAGTGTTTTCTGCACTTGGGGTTCTTCCTCCTAGTGGGAGGAGACTGAAAGAGAACCATTTGAGGAGCTGTTTGAAGCTTGTTTTCAGATTAAGTTTTGGGCTGGACGTTTATGAGGATTTTACTCCTAATACTGCATAAAACATGTGGGCAGGGTGAATCCCACCAGTGACCAGGATACTCAGAAGGTAGAGGCAGAAGAATCAGAAGATTGAGGCCA
This sequence comes from Montemys delectorum, assembly GCA_019843815.1. NCBI lineage: Eukaryota > Metazoa > Chordata > Mammalia > Rodentia > Muridae > Montemys > Montemys delectorum. The sequence goes on from JADRCD010217524.1 coordinate 21,528, forward strand.
CCCTCAGGTGGAGAGTCTGAGTCCAGCCCAAGCTGCCTGCGATTCTGCCTCAATAAACAAACAAAAATAGATTTTTTAAAAGGCTAAACAAAACACACACTACCTAAATTTAGCCCTTGGGCCTGTCCTATTCCTGAGTATCCCATTCAACAAGTATTAGGTGATCCCTAAGAAATCTGTACTCAGAACACTCATCCTCCCCAGGTCCCTAGACTCAGTTCATACTCTGCACAGGAAACAGGACCCAGTCTAGCTCTCCCATTTTATAGAACTAGATAGTCATTCACGGGAATACAGATACAATATCTCAACCTTCATGCTTTATTTGCTTTTTGTGATTTGTTTTTTGTGACCAATACTACTATACTTAGTAGGTTTTCCCCCACATTTGATTAGTGATGTTCAACTCTAAAGACCAGAGCACAAACCTAGCAAATGCAGATGGACTAAGAATTTGGATCTAGGACCTCTTCTATTTGCTCTACTCTCCATCACTGGTCATTTTAACCTGTGTGAAAATCACAGTCATCATCTCCCTGTGTTTCTGCCTCCTGTACATGGGACCAGAGGACAGGATTGTGTCTCTGTCTGCAAACTAACTGTGCAATCAATGATGTTCCATAATTACGCCTCTGCCATTTTAATCTTTCTATGGCTTTATTGTTCTTGAGTTCTTGTGGAATCTCCAAGAAACATATCTGATAGGAAAAAAAAAAACACATCATCATAACTCAAGGGCATTGATATGCTGCGTTGGCAGTTTTATTGACTGACCATTCTCAATTTTTGTAATCAACATTTATCCACATATGTATCTTTTAAGAAGACAGTAATGATAATAATGTACTGGATGTTTCCTTAGGTTACCCTCATTGTATTCTGAATTTGTTACAAGCTCTTTTAACTAATTTCTTCAGATTAAAAAAATGCAGTCAGAAGGAAAAGATGATGCTGGAAAGATGACTCAGTGGTTTACTGTTTCTACAGAGGATTTCAGTCTGGTTATCACTGGTATTTGACACTTCCTCTGGCCTCTATATCATGTGGCTTAACCCCCCTACACACACACACACACACACACACACACACACACACACAAACCTCAAATAAAAAATAACTGTAAATCTTTTGTAAAAAAGAAAGAAAATGAAACCATTAGAATAGTGGTATTGTTTATATTAGGGGTATTTTAAAGAGTAAAAAAATATCAAAAATATCTACCCTGGATGTTAATTTATTTGTAGGAAAGCTCATGCCCATTTGAAAGACTATAGCAAAAACCTGGATGAGTTCTAGTTTGCTCTTCTGCTCTGGCACGCATACTACAGCGATGTCAGTTTTCAGTCTTCCAAAATATAAAAGTAAAACTTTATTCTAACCAAGAGGAACTGGAAGAAAAGAGGGACAGGAAACCCAAAGGCCTGCGTAACTCCCAGTGTGACGTGCCTTCTGTTTAATCCAGATTAGCCCTCATTTTTTCTTTCCTAATGACCACATCATTTTCCTTATTATGCTCAGATTATCATAGGTATTTCCATAAGAGATCCTAAAACACACAAACAAAATACTTAAAAGTCAGTGGATTACTTGATAACCTTCCTCCACTGGGAAGCTTTCCAGAATGACCCAAAGAGTCTGTCTTCCTATACAGAAAGCCTGTGGGGTGTGTGTGTGTGTGTGTGTGTGTGTGTGTGTGTGTGTGCGTGTGTGTGTGTGTGCGTGAGTGCGTGTGTGCGTGTGTGTGCGTGCGTGCGTGCGTGTGTGTGCGTGTGTGTGCGTGTGTGTGCACGTGTGTGCGTGTGTGTGTACGTGTGTGCGTGCGTGCGTGCGTGTGTGTGTGCGTGTGTGTGTGCGTGTGTGTGCGTGTGTGTGTGTGTGTGTGTGTGTGAGTGTGTGTGTACACCTTTGTTAGATAAACTGTGGTCCTCATACCGGCATGTTGTGCAACAACTAGAAGCTTGTGGGAGTGCAGAATCCTTACACTCCCTTGCACCACTTGAGATTTACATTGTTTAAGAGTCCAGATGGCATCTATGTGGGAACTAAGGTGTAAGAAGCCCTTGCTATATCAGCTATTGAAGAATTTTTTTTCAAATCATATCCTGAACCTTAATTCTTTATTTTTAACACTTTCATGCTTCGATTTTTAATGCTTTACCTTCTGTGTATGCGTGTAGTTATGTGAATGTAAATGCAGTGCCAAAGAAGGACAGAAAAAAAGGCATTAGATCCCCTGGATTTGGAGCTGTAGGCCATTGTGAATGTTAAGAATAAAACTTGCCTACAAGAGCAGCAAGTGCTCTTACCTACTGAACCATCACTCCTGCCCTTCCAACTCAACTCTTCCCTCTTAAAAGGAACAACTTAGGTGCTCCCTCAGCATTTGGGGACATAAAAGTCTATAATGGAGTTCAAGAAAATAACTGTGTAGCAGATCCTGTTGAGTTTTGCCCCAACTACAGCTTTCCTTTGAATCTTTCTTTTAATGATTAGGCAGGAATGTACAGATATTATAAAGGAAATAGTGAACAGTGATATCCCAGGAGTAGAAGTGAGACTTTTTGGGAAGAGAAAAAGGATCAGTAGAATTGAATGGGGGAAAAGGAGGGTGAATATGATAAGAAATATGTTAGGCACGTATGAGTCACAGTGATATCTATTTTTATCGATAATTAATACATACCACATCAAACCTTTTTAATACTATTATTTAAGTGATAGAGTCTTTTGGCTAAAGTGCCAGTCAATAGACGCTTTATATATCTCCTCTGAGCATAATGATCTCACCCAATTACAATGTCCCTTCTTCAAGGAAGCATGGACTGGTCCCACTTTACTGACTTAAACACTAAACTTTCAGTAGATTAGTGTTTCCACAATTTGATATGTAACTCACAAACTCACTATTGGACATCTTGTTGGGCTCTCCTGTGAACTGACTTGTTAATAACCATGGTAATTGACTCACACCGTTCTTTTGTTTGCTGATGGCAGTAGATTTTAGGGATGATTATGTTCTCACTCAGGCTGGGGAGGAAAGGCCTTTATAGCTTTCCCTGAAAGTGGTTTATTGTTTGCTTTACTGGTGGTGCTGTGTGAGCAGATCCATGGCCTGTTGAAAACAAGAATAGGCTCATCCCGCAAAACCGTATTCTCCAAGAATCCTATTACATATCAAGCAGGCTTGAGATGAATAACCCAAGTAAAGGTTTGCAAAAAGTATTCATTGTGAAGAGACACTATGTTACACAATTAATGAATCCTTCCAAGAGAACTGATAACAAGGAACTGATTACCAATTCCTGACACGTACACAAGGGTCCAATGGGAGATGAAACCTCTACAACAAGAGCCAGAGGAAAACACAATACTAGACTTCTTTTAATCTATGAGCTCACTTTGAAATTATATGGCCAGGCTTGTAGATTTGTTCAGTTGAAGGGAGCAACTGCATTCATTTGTTCAGATGTTTTGTCTGGAGATGGAGATTAAAAAAATATCAAAATATGTGGAGGTCTCCAAAAACACCACGTAAAATCTTTCAGTTACTGTCAGCTCCTGATGTGTGACATCTGTGATAGAGACAGCCCCTGAAACCAGGCCAAAAGCTTACTCAGCCCAGAGTCCAAAATTACAGGAGATGAAAGGCTTTTTGGCCAATCTCTAGCTCCTGAGGGAGTGTTATTCTTATTCTTAGAAATGTCATTTCTCTAGGTGTTCAGGGATACATAACAAGCAGCGATAATTCAGAAATAAAAGGAGAACACAAGCTCAGAGACAATTAGCAACATTAAAGGGTGCAAGCTGGGTTTCTGCCAGCATAGGGTCACATCCTCCCCTAAAACAAAATTCTCTGGAAGGTGGCCTTCTGCTCTCCATGTGTGGGCTATGCTTCGAAGGTCAGTATAAGTAGACAGAACACTCATGCCAGCCGTTAGTTAATTTGGTCGATACAGTGGAAAATTCAGCGCCAGTGATTATGTAATACATGCAAACAATGTTTGTCGCTTTTCACTTTGACCTTAAAACAATCTTTCAAATACATTGTTGTAAAGGCCCAATTATTTCGGTTATAAAATGAAGTAATGATTTGGTGCAGGTGGAGGAGCTGCCAAGGGGCTTTGTGAATGACATTTGTTCATTCACTTATAAGAAGCACTTTATACAGAACCTTGTTATGTGCTTAAAATAAGGACATTTGCCTCACTGCATTAGAAAACACTTGTTCTCAAGCTAACAGAAAAGCAAGGACATAAGACTTAGCATCGAATTGTCATTGCTGTATCTTCTGGTTGAATCTCTCAGAGTCTTTCTGGTAATTACGAGGAAGACAGACTGTATCTTGCTTGGAAGACACATTCAGTTGCTGAAGTTCTGCATCCTCCGCTATAACATAACTACCAAGTCTAAAATTATTCTCTTCCTGATTAATAATGAATGTTTATCCTTGTTTCTTAGTTGGTTGATTGGTTGGTTGGTTGGTTGGTTGGTTGGTTGGTTTGTTGGTTGAGTGGTTGGGTGGTTGGTTGTAACAGGATCTGTTTCATGCAGGCTGGACATAAAAACTGTATATAGCACAAACTATGAATTTGTGATTCTATCACCTCACCCAGATGAATGTGTGTACAAGCAGCCCCTGACTTAAATCCACTTCTTTTAGAGAAAAAAAAAATCATGCATGTTGATCAAAGAAGACCTACAAAATTATGGGTAATTTTTACTTTTGAACATGAATCTCCAAAATAGTAACCTTATAATGGGAGCTTCTTTTAAACTATAGACACTAAGGGAAATTGAGAATCTCAAACTATTTAGAATCTCAAAGCAGTTTAAAAGGGGGAATCAATCAATTAGTAAGCTGAGAGAATAATGATAGTCTGTTTGAAATAGATACATATGTTTTAAATTTTTATGTTAAGTAAAAATATCAAAACAGTCAAAAACAAGCCATGATTTCTTTAACACAGATGCACACATACAATATTTTTCTTTTCAAAATGGCAAGCCAATGTCATCATTCATCAGATAAGAGTATGTACCATCCAAACCTCATGACCTGAGTTTCATCCCCAGAACCCACAAAGAAAGATACGCACCAGTTCCAAAAGTTCACACTATCAACACCACCTCCACCCACCACCACCTCCAATGACAATGACAAAAACAACAACAACAACAAAATAATAATTAAAAAGAAAATCTAAATCTGTGATATATGGGACACAAAAAAAAAACCCTTCAAGTTAGAAATCTCCCTTTGTCATCAGTCATGTGAATTTGTGACACCTAAAAAGAGACTAAAATTTACTCATGTTTTCAACCAACTCTGAGCTCTTAAATTCTTACTAATGATGGCCCCTCACTTTCAAATGTTAACTAAGTAATAAAAGCCATGAATTTTATGTTTTCAGTTATATTTACTGCTAGAGGTATGTAGCTACATATTTAATATTTTTAGATTTTCTTTTACTGTTTACTTAAGTTTATGTATGTAAGCAAGTATATATGTTTATACATGTGTGTTCGGATGCCCATCAAGGTCTGAAGAAGGCATCTAATCTCTTGGAGTTAGAGTTACAGGCTGTTGTGAGCTGCCTGCAATGGGTCCTCTACAAGAGCAATATGCACTTAACCACTGAGCCCTCTTTCCAGCCCCTATTGGATTTTTTTCTAGCGATGGGCTGTTTTTTCTTAAAGTTGGAGGATCTTCACATATTTGATGTTCAAAACAAAGTTGAGGGACAGCAGAGTGGCAGTCTCAAATTTTTTCTCTTTGGGAATTTTACTTGCAATGCCCTGAGTATGTACCAGAACACTTATCAGAGCTCCTAGAAAGGCAGAGATTCTTTTTAGCGGCTTCTCAGGAAAACCGTTAAGACTGATATTACACTGACTATTCTCACAGGTAAATAAAGGTTTTCTTCTATAAAGAGAACAAAAATGTAGTTAAAATGTGAATTCTAATCGCCATGGGGGTAGAAGAGTATAAAGCATTTCTATCTCTCTTTTAAAAAATCATTCCCACCAGTCAGCAAAGATTAAACACTCTCTGAGTTCAAAACATTTGTAAAGAGGGCTTTCTTTGGAATATGACTACAATTCAAGACATCTATATTTCAGTTTTCTTCTCAAGATAAAGATTTGCTGACCAACATAAGTTCTGTTCTTCCAGATCTGTGTTGGGAGAATGATGTACATAATATTAGAAATATTAGATAGCAAAATAATCTACTCCTTCCGTTTTTATTACATTTTAAGGTTAGAAACCTTCTCTGTTACTTTATTTGCCCAAGCCCCAACAGATGGTACAATAGGAGAACAGGGTGCAAATAATTCCCATCAGAATTACTTTAGATGGCCAACAGGTCCTATATCCTCATGTGAAATTCAGCTTTCAACTTTGTAGTTTATGGGTACCTGTTATTCCTCCAATTTGATAACAATGTGACTACCTCATGTGTTCTAATTGGCTTACCCCTAGCCTGGTGAACATTGCATGTTCTCCTGATTCTGCCCCTTGCTTGAACTACTGTGACAAGTATTTTTTATTTTGATCAATAATTCTCAATCTATTGACTTCTGATAGGCCATCTCTTGTCAGCTCTGATCCAAGCCCCA
>JADRCD010217525.1:0-11810 GCA_019843815.1 Montemys delectorum
CAATATGTCAGGTGATCTCCTGAGGTTGGTAAAACTTGATAATAACTACCTTTAATTTAAACTATTAAATTACTATCTGTATTACAGTGTTTCTATCATTTCCTGCTATGCAATTATTCATAGACACACAGACATAAAGTTTTGAATTAAATTCTGAATTTTAAAAATTTGATAGTTCACATATTCTAAAATGGGACCTAATGCCATTTCCTGGCATGCTTAGTTACTTTAGCCTAAGAATGGAGACCATAAAGCAGAATAGCCTGTGACGACACAGACCTTTTTTGTGCATCTGGAGCAGATGGTCCTGCTCTCCCAGTGCACCCCTTTTCCTACCTCTGAAGTCAACTGCTACTCTGGGGGTCACCCAGGGAAGCTTAGCCTCTCCCTGGCAGCTGGCAACCCCAGGCTTGTCCCAAGCTCTTCAACTCTCCCTGGGATGCTCCCTAAAGCATTTTTTGTTGTTATTTAAGAAAAACAAAACAAAACCTGATGCATCTGAGAACAATTAAATGTTGTTGCTTAGTCACATTTGTTTAGTTAGGGAATGGATGGTGGCAACTATTAGGTATACTTGGTTAGTAATGTGAGCATCCAGAGCGGGTAAGAAAAAGTAAAATCAGAAAGGGACTAGTGCAGTGAAGGAAGCAGTTGAGCAAAAGTAGCTGGGGAAACACAGAGTGCTTTGGACAAACAAGAACAACATATAATGGTACAGTTGTATGATAATGTCACTTCGTATGCTAACTCAGTAATCCATTAAGAAAGCCAATATAGGTGTCAATAATAATTTATGGTTAAGTAAATGAGAATTATGGATCACAGACAGTGTTTGTGTGTGTTGAACTAAATAATCCAAACTAAACTTCAAATGAAGAAACTAAACAGCATTTTCTGATTAAAGCAAAAATCACAGTGAACAAAAAGACAGCAATGATAACCAGAATGAAGTCTTCTCCAGACACAGATTGCAGAGACCAACTGACCATTCACGTGTAGAGGAGGTTCTCAGCATCACCAAAGGAAACTTAAAGTACTGTAGCTCTGCCTTATCCAAGCATGGTATACCCAAAACTACACATTACCCTGAACCATATACATATACAGCATTTACTCTATATATCTAGGCCTCTGTGGAGGTCCTCTCTACACATTAGGTTTAGAAATAGATCAATGACTTCAATGATTAAATGAATCAATTGTAACAGTACGCTGTCCTGAAAGTTCTACTGTGTGATCTCTCATTGAAGACAATATTCTGCTGTACTATGTTTGTGCACTATGGCTGACTGTGGGTTATTTTATTGAAACTGAGCAAGAAACTACAGTAAGTAGAGATTAAGAAATTTGATCATTTACTCTATCCAATGGGCTTCTAAAAAAAGTATTTAATCTGAGGCTAGAGAAGTGGCTCAAGGAGTAAGAGCACAGAAGCATGAGGACATGGGTTCAGAGACCCAGCACCAAAGTAAAAAGCAGCTGCAGCTTCATATGCCTATAGTTCCAGTGTTGAGTCTTGGATACAAGGTCCTTGGAGATGACTGGCTCTTCAGTCTAGCCCATGTGAGAAATGGTATTATTCAGTGAGGTTAGTGATAGAGCACCTCATATCCATGAGACCCTGGATTTAATGCCAGTGACTTAACTGTATGTAAACACTAACATCTACCAATATGCATATAATCAATGAAGGCTAAAGAACAAATGCTGTTTCCAACTTAAGCCCATTTCAGGGACCCTCTTGGTAGTGGAGGATTTGTGGCTATGCTTGTAGAAGTACCTGAGAGTTTCTGTCCTATTTGCTCTCCCTTTTCACCTCCATAAGTAATATTTTAATTTTTCGTATTTCTGGCATTTTATGTTTGCACACTACTGACTGAAAGACAGTGTCCTCAATCTATTTTGGAAAAACAAAGCTCCTTTTTATGTTTAGTGAGTCCATGCTTGGTCCGTCTCCACTGCGCCAGGGTTGATTTCCATGTGATCCTCTCACTCCTGAATTAATGGCAGTTCTGTATCATGATAAATTGGTGGGGGTTACATAATTCTCAGGTACCCTAATCATTTAGGGGAGATCTATCAGAATTGTGATCTTACCATAGTGCTTGCTTTTTGTTCTGGTTGGCCAGACTGGCCATTTCTACTATTTGGTCTCAAAGCCAATTTCCAATGTGCTCAGACAAATCCAAATGAAGGGACATTTCATGAAAATATCTGAGCTGTACCCTGTGAACTTATCAATGTCCTAGAAAACAACATGATAACTTGGATTGAGGAACAAAAAAAGACATTCGTAGGAAAGCTAATTAAATAAAAATCTGATCTAGAGTTTGGCTAATTGGAATGTACTAACATTGGCTTCTTAATTTTGACTAATGGTATTATAGAAATATCAGTCTAATATTAGGAGAAAATCAAGGAGCAGTATAAAGGGACTTATTTTTTTTTAAACTTTTCTATAATAGTATTATGAAATAACTTTAAGGACAACACAGAGGAAAGACTACAGCAATTCTTATTGAATGTATGCTGACATTCACCACCAGTGAAGAAGCCTATAGACTGAGCCATGACACTTGGCAGTAGACCTTGCTAAGGAAAATGACAAGCTAACGGAACTCAAGCAGATGTTTTCAGATTATTTTTTAATTGATTTAAGTTTTATTACATTATGATGAGAAAACATACATAATTTCAATTTATCTGAATTTGTTAACATTTAAAGACATATTTTAAGTAAATAGAATTACATCACATTCTTGTTTCCCTTTTATACTCCAGCTCCTCCCACAGATCCCCCCTGCAATACCTTTCGTTTTTTATTTTGTCATATTCTTTAAAATTTATAAAATATTGTAACAATAAAAATGAGTATTGTAAAAGTTGTTTGATATAAAAAACAATCAATTTAACAGTCTTAAGTAGATGTTTGTCTACAGCAATACTGAAAATACATTTCTCTCAATATACATTTTAAATAACTCAAAACATATTAGCTCTGTATTTTAAAATAATACATCACTACTAGTATTTTTTTAATGAACATAAAGTCTTTTTGTTTGTTTTGTTTTGTTTTTAGTAGAGCTTAAAATCTTGGCTCTTACTGTGGTACAAGCCCAAAATAAGAACAATTTTTAGACATTGGAGTTCATTGTAATAAGGCTGGACTTCAATGACCCTCAAATCACCAAAGGATTTTACCTCCATAGTATCTAAGCTAAGAGTTAACAGTTCTGCTGCTCCAAGGAATGAATTGCAGGCACGATTTTTGGATACAGACTTCCTGTTATGGTCAAATATATTTGACTTGAGTGATTGTCTTCATTCTTAGCCCACAGAGAACAGGTTACATTCATTTAAGCAATGGTGTGTGTATTAAGATGGTCTATCCATGAAGTCATTCACCAACTGTTTCAATGAACAATGGTTCTGCTTGGAGGGTGGCACAGACATTAGGTGAGGGTAAGAATCTGGTTCATTGGCTGTGATGATTTTGAAAATCATTCATCTCAGAGAAAGAGTAACTTATAAAGTCCTTGTCTTCAAACTTGAGACAAGAGTTACAAACGTCAAGCAAAGCATTCAGTCTCACTCTTTGTTGTTCTCTTACTAGCCACATCCCAATTTAATTGTCTACGTTTCTTTTGGCTCTATAAATACTTTCGAAATATGTAAACTGTTCTGAAAACCACAGTATAGTGTAAAAACATCAAATAAATAATCCTACTAAGGCTGAGATAGGAGAAGCATGATTTCAAGACCATTATGTGGTACACAGCAAGACACTGTCATGTACAAACAAGCAGAAAGTATATATGGATTGTACAATATTGGACCTATTTCTCCAGTTACCAAATTAGAGAAACTACTAGATGAGAGCCAACAAATTTCTAATTCCTCATATTTTTGGATTTCAATTGATTAGGATATATTGGTAATATTAATTTTCATATTAAGATATTTAGAAAAAGTAATTGTTACTTCTTCTTATTTTTGTTGTTAGAGGTGGAATTGGGTTTGTGTGGGTTTATTGAAAGATTACTTTCTTGCTACTTCTAGGGTGTAGTTTTGTTTCTTATGTTGGTGTTTTTCATCTATTATCCTTTGTAGGGCTTGATTTGTGGAAAGACATTGTGTAAATTTGGTTTAGTCATGGAATATCTTGTTTTCTCCATCTATGGGTATTGAAAGTTTTGTTGGGTATAGTAGCCTGGGCTGGCATTTGTGTTCTCTTAGGGTCTGTATGACATCTGCCCAGGATCTTCTAGCTTTCATAGTCTCAGGTGAGAAGTTCACCGTAATTCTGATAGGCCTGCCTTTATATGTTACTTGACCTTTTTCCCTTATTGCTTTTAAAATCCTTTCTTTGTTTAGTGTAATTGGTGTTTTTATTTTTATTTGATGGGAGGAATTTCTTTTCTGATCTAGTCTATTTGGAGTTCTGGAGGCTTCTTGTATGTTCATGGGTATCTCTTTCTTTAGGTTAGGAAAGTTTTCTTCTATAATTTTGTTGAAGATATTTACTGGCCCTTTAAGTTGGGAGTCTTCACTCTCTTCTATTCCTATTATCCTTAGGTTTGGTCTTCTTATTGTGTCCTGGATTTCCTGGATGTTTTGGGTTATGAGTGTTTTGGTTTTTGCATTTTATTTGATTGTTGTGTCAATGTTTTTCATGGTTTCTGTTGTGATCATAAAAAGAGAAAGAGCTATAAGAATATGTTCTGGAGAGGTGTTGGGGTAGGGTGTGCCTCAGTGGGCTCATGCCAAGGCATCCCTTCCCCCTGAGGGACCAGACCGGTATAGTATAGAATAGACTTTATTCAGGGTATATGGAGGAGAGTTAAGAGGGTAGCAGAGGCAGAGAGAAGGGAAGAGTAGAGAAGTAGGGCCCAGCCATGACCACATGGAGAGGGGGGATGGGAATGGGGAGAGAGGGGAAACAAAGGGGCAAGAGGAAAGAGAGAGAAGCAGGAGTAAGAGAGAGAGGAGGGGGCAAGTAGCCCCTTTTATAGGGCCAGGCCTACCTGGTTGTTGCCAGGTAACTGTGGTGAGGAAGCATACCTGGATGCTGCCAGGTATCTGTGGGGGTGGAGTTTATACAGAATACCAACAGTGTCTTCTTCCCCTAAGATTCTCTCTTCTATCTCTTTTATTCTGTTGGTGACGTTTGCATCTATGACTTCTGATTTCTTTCCTAGGTTTCTATCTCCAGGGTTTGTAAAAACTGAGCAAACAGGGACACCTCATAAAAATACCAAGGAGCAAGGAATGTCCATTAAGCCTAAAGACAGAGCTTCAGAAGGGTTTACCAAGCAAACATAAGTCCCCAGGAGATGCCCTAATTGTGGAGGGTAATGCCTAGTTCCAGGAAACATCCCCAGTAAGGGGTAGATCTCCTCTCACCCCTCCTATGTGCAACCAGTATCTCCTCCTCACCTGGGGCACAGAGGTCAATGGAAACAAAAGACAATGGGCTCTACCAATGAGAGATAACCAACTCATGCTGTAAACCTATGTACTGGGAAGGTATAAAAAGTGTGTGCTTTTGTTCCTGGGGGTCACCTTTGTTCCGAATGCTAGACGACCCCAGTACACTAGATCATTAAAAACCATGTTAATTGCATCATTCTCTGTCTCTGTGTTTTTGTGAGTGGGATGACATCCTGGACACACGACTCAGTTCTCCGAATGTTACAACAGGTTGTCTATCTTTCTGATTTCTTTATTGTTTCCATTTTGATTTTTAGATACTGGATAGCTTTGTTTATTTTCTTCACCTGTTTGATTGTGTTTTCCTGTCGTTGGTTAAGAGATTTTTGTGTTTCCTCTTTAAGGGCTTCTAGCTGTTTACCTGTGTTCTCCTGTATTTCTTTGAGGGTGCTATTTCTGTTTTTCTTAAAGTCCTGTAAAATCATCATGAGAAGTGATTTTAGATCTGAATCTTGCTTTTCCCATGTGATAGTGTATCCAGGACTTGCTATGGTGGGAGAATTGGGTTCTGATGATACCAAGTAACCTTGGTTTCTGTTGCTTATATTCTTATGCTTGCCTCCAGACATCTGGTTATCTCCAGTGCTACCTGCCCTTGCTAAATCTGACTGGGACCTATTCTTCCTGTGATCGTGGTTGTGTCAGAACTCCTCAGAGTCAAGCTGTCTTCATGATTCTGTGATTCTATGATCCTGTGATCCTTGGCCCTGTTAGAGCACCTGGGAGTAGAGCTTCCTCTGGGTGTTGTGGGACTGGCTGCAGAGTTTGTGAGCAAGGTCTGATCAGAGCACTGGCCCAGACAGACTGCAAGTCACTTTCAGATTATTTTAAATGCCTTATCTTTCTTTCCATTTTTGTCCCTTAGAGTTCTTTAACAGTTTCTAACACAAGGAGAAAGAAGAAGTGGTTAGAGAGTTCTCATTCTTTATCATCCCAACCTCTGAATAATGGCTCCTTCTGATGCTTGGAGCATGCATTCACAGATGGGCATTTGGAAGCCTCCCTCCTCACATAGATTCATTCCAAGGGAAAAGCTTGTAGAATTCTAATAGGAATCACACTATATGTGCTCCTCCTTATCATATTCTCTGTTCATGACTGTGGTTCAGACTACAATAAGTCATTTAAACTCACAGACCAGAGAGACCTTTGTTCCCTTTCCATGGTCAAACCCATCTCTTTCTCTAGAAACCAGAAAAGAACAATCATTCAAGTATGTAATATGTTATGTATATTACATACACACACATTAATTTCACTGCTCTCTGCATCACTGTGTGGTTTTATTGACATTCAAGTACTGTAGCATCTGGTCAGATTGTGACAAAGTTGAAACTGAAAAGTACACAGATAACATTTAAAAATTTAGCAACTCTTTTCAAAAACATGCTTCCTCAGGACCAAGAGAATGTTAGCAATTCATCCAACATGCCATATAGACTGAAGTAGAAAATATTACTCAAGAAACATAAGAAAAACCAATACTTTGGAGTTATGCACCTGTACTTTCCCCACTTTAGCCCCTGAAAACATCTACGTTCTCTACACACCTGTGTGAGCCCAAGGCAAAATAAATGAATAACCATTAGTCTGCATAACATTTCCATATTTAAGAAAGCCAAGGAGGGGAGAGTGCCTTTGGAGCAACTGCATATCACTTGTCTTCAGCAGCATCCTAGACCCTGGTCTTTCCTGCTTCACGATTCAGCAGCATCCTAGACCTTGGTCTTTCCTGCTTCATGGTACTCCAGTTTGAGAGCTTCTTGTGATTAGCCATTTCTTTTCTTTGCCTTCATTCTATGGCTATCTTTCCATTTTCCATTTTACTGGAGTTGCCTTTGTCTTCCATTGTTTTCTGAAGTACATTTTCTGACACTTACATTTTTCAGCAAATTGCTTTGAGACTACAGCTCCTTGCATTCATTCCAAATATGTATGTATATATGTATATATAATGTGTGTGTGTACACATGCATGTATGTATACACATGTACATAATATCTATACCCATACACTTATACATACACACATTTGTGGAGGAAACCTTTATTTAAGGGGAAGGGAGAAAGAAGTCTGGGAAAGTTCTTTTGACTGAAGGTTGAGCTCCCAAATGGGCCTGGAGCCCATGTCTAGATAATCTCACCTGAGAGTCCGAAGGAGCCATGGTAAATAAAAGCAAAGATAACAGTGTGCTTACTTAGTCCTAAATAGCACGAGCTGCCTGGCCCCAGTGAACTCCATATCTTTGAATTTGTGTGTAATCATCAAGTTAAACACAAAGTGATTTGTAGTCATTCCTACATCACCCTCCCTTTGGGCCATGGGCAGGTATCTCAAGGTGTATGAATTCTGACACACTACCCCATATTTGCAGAAGCTTTTAACCTAAATCTTCTGGTTGTAGAGTTGTTGAGAAATTTGAGAGAGCTGAACTAACCATCAGGTCAAGTTTAAGGAAGTAAAACTGGGACCTGTGAGGCCTATGGAATCTGTCCTTTTTGCCTGGTCCAAATCTGAAAGCTGTGTTTCTGACATACACTCTACAACAAGGTACTGGCTCCAACATACTGCCAACATACTCACTCCTCCAAGATTTTATTAATTGGCAATTAATGCCAAAAGTGAGAAGCAGGCACTCACAAGTAGGCTAATTAAAGAGTACATCATTGTTAAAATGTCTAAAAGCCAGAAACCCAAGAGGCAGGAGTCACAGCCCACTGAGCTATTGTTCGTGTACAAATCCTCTGCAGTGTGGAAACTTGTCAAGCAGCCTGCAAAATACTTTTTTTTGGGTTTAATAAAATAATTGGTAGATTTAACACAATGTTAGTCAAGTTCATGAGAGAAAGAGAAAACTTTTTAGGGCAAAAATTTTAATATATATGCTCATATGTCAGGCTCAAGCAATATTGTGGAAAGTTCATTAAAAGAGAATTAAGAGAGTAATTAAAAGGGAAAGTAGATACATCTTACATCTTATCATCTTATAGAAATGAACTTGACTCTATAGTATGCTACTTACTTGTGGTATAATCTAAAAAAACGTTGCTTATTTTTAACTACTCTGAGTTTAAATTTTCCTTCTTAAAGTTGAGATGGAAGCATGCTCCAAATCATGGCACCTCATGGCGCTAGACCTGGAGGGGTTCATGTTGTCCCCTTGCAATGCTCCTTGACATTGCTTTTTAACTTCTGCCCTTTCTGAGGGATTGGTTCTCTCAGGAGCTGGGGAAGAAGTAGCCTTCCAGTGGGATTCTTTTCGTAAATGATTGCTCACAGAACACACAGCTTTTTTCAAAGGAAAATGAACACAGGTTGTGTCAAAGAAAAGAAATTGGAAAACCATGAGGAAGACAGACTTTTCTTTATCGCCACAGATACTGTGTGAGTGCCAGAGAAGCAAAGGAGAGGCCTGTGGATGCTGAAAGCAGTGAGTGGCATGCTGCTTTATGGAAACATCCAGAAAAGTAGCAATGTTCCCAAAAGGAAAGACTACATCACCAGGGAAGGCTGCTGAGACACAAGATCCTCACTGTTGCCTCCAGCTTAGGTGAAGCCTGGAGGGAGCTGAATACATCAGGCCAGAGAAGCTCTGTGGAAAGAGCTCATTCACATTAGCCATCAGTGAATGAGGCTGCTCATCTTATTTTCTTGGTTCTTTATCTAGTAGCAGGCAGTGACATGACTCCAAGGTTGATGGTAAGAAAACCAGAAAGTGACTGGACTTCACGTGTTCTCCAGGCCAGAGAAATAAATATATATTTTTTTAAAAAGTGAAAATGATTTATTTATAATAAAAATAGGAAATACTTATTGTAGATGTAAGCACATGAGATAAGATTTAAATTCAGCTCATATGCAAACCAGGTAGCATTATCTCAGGTGTACAGAAGTTGCTCTGTGAATGTTAGCCATCAGTGCTTCTCAAATAAATGACATAGACAAATAAAAAAAATTAAGAAATAGAGTCTTTTGTTTCCCTCTCACAGACACTCTCTGCCCAATCACAGACCATGCCTGCTGGAAGACAAGGTAGACTGCCTATTCATGGACTCCTTCACTCGGTATCACTGAACACACTATCCCCAACCTCCTGCTCTTGCTTGTTGTCATATCCCAGCCCACCAAAATGAGGAAGATTCCCTGCTATACCAGAGGCCACACTGATCACCAGAACTCCAGGCAATCACCCAATCACAAACACTCACTCAGTGCCAACCCCACACTGTCCCCAACCCCTGCTCTCCTCCACTTTGCCTTGTCAAAGCCACCAACTCAGGTACAGAACCCTTACCCAACCACAGACCACACAAGCCAGAAGGCCAGAGACCAAACAAAACCAAAAACCAAAATACCCATCCAACAGAGACAACCTCAGAAATTAGCCCCTAGACCTATAACCATCTCAAACCTAGATGGTTAAATGCCAGTGTAAAAACACAATTAACAGCATCCAGGGTAATATTTTACTACCTGAGCCCAGCTACCCTACTGTAGCAAGCCCCAAATATTCTAACACAGCTGAAGCACAACAAACAAACAAACAAACAAACAAACAAACAAAACCCTTAAAACCAACTTTATGAAGATGACAGAGATCCTTAAATAAGAAGTGACTAAATCTCTTAAAGAAATTGAGAAAGAGAGAAACAAAAATGGAGAGGGAGGTAAATGAACCCCTTACAGAAAGCCAAGAATACCAGGAAAACAAAACAGTTGAAGGAAATGAATAAAACTATTCAAGAACTGAAAATGGGAACCTTTTTGTATTGTTCTCTTTGTTACTTTTGTATTGTTCTCTTTGTTACTTTTGTATTGTTCTCTTTGTTACTTTTGTGTTGTTCTCTTTGTTACTTTTGTATTGTTCTCTTTGTTACTTTTGTTTTGTTCTCTTTGTTACTTTTGTTTTGTTATCTTTGTTTCTATTTTATTGATTTGAGCCCCAAGTTTGATTATTTCCTGCTCTCTACTCCTGAGTTTGCTTGTTTCTTTTTGTTCTAGAACTTTCAAGTGTGCTGTTAAGTTGGTAGTATGAGAACTCACTGATTTCTTTCTAAAGGTACTTAGTGCTATGAACTTTCATCTTAGTACTACTTTCATTGTGTCCCATAAGTTTGAGTATGGCATAAATTCATATTCATTGAATTCTAAGAAGTCTTTAATTTCTTTTTTTATTGCTCTCTTGACCCAGTAGCCATTCAGTAGAGAGTTGTTTAGTTTCCATGAGTGTAGGCTTTCTGTTTTTGAAATACAGTTTGATCCATGGTGCTCCGAAAGCATGCAGGGTTTTTTGTTTGTTTGTGCTGAGAAGAAGGTGTATTCTTTTGTGTTTGGGTGAAATGTTCTGAAGCTCAGTTTATTTGGTTTATAATGTCTGTTAGCTACTGTATTTGTTTGGATGACCTTTCTTTTGGTAAGAATGTGGTATTTCAGTTCCCACTATCAATGTGTGAGGTCTAATATATGATTTAAGGTTTAATAATGTTTAAATAGTCTTTGCCTAGGGATTAACACAATTAGAAGGTGTATCCTTATTGATGTGACCTTGTTAGAGGAAGTGTGTCACTGTAGGGGTGGGCTTTGAGACCCTCTTCCTAGCTGCCAGAAGACAATCTTTCCTGGTTGCTTTTAGAACAAGATGTAGAACTAAATGTGGCACATTTATACAATGGAGTATTACTCAACTGTTAAAAAATCAATGGCATCATGAAATTTGCAGGCGACTGGATAGAACTAGAAAATATCATTCTGAGTGAGATAACCCAGACCCAGAAAGACAAATATGTTATACTTGGCTATAAGTGGATATTAACTATAAAGGATAATCATGTTACTACACAGACCCAGAGAAGATAAATAACAAGGAGAGTCTAACATAGATATATCTGGGAAGGGAAAACAGTAAAGATTTTATGAATAGACTGAGAATCAGTAGGAATGGAAACAGGAGGGATCAGGCAGAGGAGGGAGGGACAAAGGGAGAAAGGGAGAGAAAAATGGAATTGTGGGGCATTTGGCAGGTGATATGCAAACCTAGTGCAGTGGAAACTTCCTGAAACCTCTAAGGATGAGCATATGGAGGACTCCTAGTGATGGAGGATATGGAGCCTGCACTGGACATCCTCTGTAACAAGCAAGGCTTCTAGTGGAGGAACTGGGACACCAACCCAGCCACAAAACCTTCATCTACAATATGTCCTGCCTGCAAGATGTGCTAGGGCAATGTTGGGTCAGAGCTTGTGGGAGTGGCCAACTAATGACTGGTCTAACTTGAGGCCCACACCAGGATAGGGAACCCATGTCCCAGATCTACCTGGATG
>JADRCD010217525.1:11910-43242 GCA_019843815.1 Montemys delectorum
GAGAGAGAGAGAGAGAGAGAGAGAGAGAGAGAGAGAGAGAAATCATACATTAGATGCTAGCCCAGTCACCACAAGAGAGGCCTCTTCTGACAGCTGATGGAGCAGATGCAGAGACCCAAAGACAAACATTAGACAGAGCTCAGGGAACCCTACAGGCAAGGGAATGAGGGATTGCAGAAAACAAAAGAATCAAGAACACCAGGAGAACATATCCCACAGAATCAACTAGGAGGGGCTCTTGCATGTCTGTACGAAGTCCTCTGCATAGATATCGTAGTTATTTTGGGGTTTTGTAGGACTTCTAGCAGTGAGCACGGATGTGATTTAAGTTCATTTGCCTGTTCTTGGGACCATTTTCTTTCTAATGGGTTGCTTGTTTGGGTTTGACATGAGTAAGGGTTTGTTTGTAGTCTTAATACATCTTGTTATTCCATGCTCAGTTAATATCCCTGGGAGGCCTGCTCTATTCTGATGGGAAACAGAGGCCCTATGGGTCTTCGGGAGAAGGAGGTCAGGAGGAGCTGGGAGGAGTGGTTGGAGGGGAGGCTGATATCAGGATGCCATTGTATGAGAAAAGGATAAATGAAAAGAAAAATACATAAAGGAATTTTTAATATTTTTTTTATCTCTCACGATGAGACTATACTCTGAGAATCAAGCTTGCATAGAGTAGACACATTTTCTTTCAGCTTGAGTTTGCTATTCACTCCTGGGTGTGATAATTAATTTGAAGATGTGCTTTAATGTCTTAGAGAAGTGGAAAGTAAGTCAGTGGACAAATGAGACTGTATAGCTTGGATTCAAAAGCTGTACCTTTCCTTACTAGATAATGCAGGGCTTAATACATACATCCAAGGACTTTTGAAACTGTTTACTTTAGGCTTTGTATATTTACCTCTGTTGACTTAAGCAATGAGAATCTCACAAAGGTTAAAAAATAATTTTGAGTAAGTAACACCTTGGAGTGCTTTAACACAAAGATTTGATACAGGGAATGTAAAGTTTGGTCATAAACTTAAGCCCTATTACAGTGGATGAGTATGGGTGAGGAGGTGGGGTGAATATCAAAGGTACCGTTAGCTCCCAGTAATGGTTTATGTGCATTTACACATGTCACTGCCCTCTCTACATGAACCTTCTTGCTTGGCATATATTTCCTTTAACTTCTCAAACTCTAGAAATTGTATTAGTCAGGGTTATCTTGAGTCACAGAACTTATGGAGTACTCTCTATATTAAGACTTGGAATATATATGGACTGACATAAAGTCTGCAGTCCAAATCACCTAAAAATGGACAGCTATGAATGGGAAGTCCAAGGATCTAGTCGTTAATTAATCCTATGAGGGAGGGAGTTTCAGCTGGTCTTCTGTATAAGCTAGAATCATGAAGAAGTAGGCTCCAATAGATGTGCTAGCAAGTATGTGCAAGCGAGTGAAGAAGGGAGCTTTCTTCTTCTATTGTCCTTATGTAGGCCTGCAGAAGAAGCTATGGTCCAGAATAAAGGAGTGTATCACCATGCATGGACCTAGCTGTTCTTTACTTGGAACTTGCTCTATGCAAAGCTAGCTATGAACTCAGAGATCTGCTTGTCTCTGTCTCCTGGGATTAAAAGCACATACCATCTTGCCTGGGTCTAAGCTTTCTATGGCCATTGTGACTTGAGATGTGAATCAAAAGCATGTGCCATCCTGTAAAAATCTGGATCAAAATCCCATGTCTTCCAGCTTCAAGATCTGGATTATAGGTGTGCCCTTTGTTCTTAGATTGTAGTTTATTCAAGATATAGCCAAATTGACAAGTGGAAATAGCCATCACAGAAGCCCTAAAGATGTAGGGGACTGGGAATATAGCTTCACTGGTAGAGCACTCTGCTAACATTCATAAAAGCCTGGATTCAGTCTCTAATACCACATGAACTGAATATGTTGGTGCAGGCCTGTAACCCTAACACATGGAGAAAGAAGGTAAAAACATTAAAACAAAACAAAACAAAACAAAACAAAACCTTTCTATGCTAGGTAGTGAGTTCCAAGACAGCCTGAGACATATGATACCTTGTCTCAAAAAAGAAAGGAAATAAATTCTGGAGATGTATATATCAAGTTACTAAAATAACTGGTCTTGCATCTAGAGAAAAAGGCAGTTATAGATTTTCTATTTGAATTCTTCCAACATCTGTCTAGTTCTTAGACCCAGGCTCAGAACATTCTTTTTCATACTTAGCAAGGAAAATGTAGACCAAATGTTGAGGAAATAGATACCATCTTTGGTTTTCTGAAGAATTCATCTCTCTTGCCCCGTCTCACCCTCCTGATATCCAAGATCTCTGGCATGTCTGGTTATCTCAAGTCCTTCTAAAGCAGGGCCTCACTGTATGTGAAAAGTGATTACATGCTTCATTTTCCTAGTATGGCTCTGTTTTGTTTGCAAAATTTATCCTACTTATTTTTAATTTTTAACACCTTTGCTGCTATCTAAGATGGCATTCGACTAATCTGTCAATTTGTTGTTATTGCTGTTAGTAACAGATGTATCACATAGATTTTTAAGCCTATTACCTCTATGATTGTAGATGAACCATTTTCTCTCCTAGATTAGTATGAGCTTAGTAAATGGAGACTTCTGAAGATAATATGTCCTCTCTAGGATTCATTTTCTCACTAGATTCTAGGGATAAGTCTCATGTAGCCCAGGCTGGCCTCAAACTCACTATGTGGCTGATAATGATTTGGAATTTCTTATTTTTCTACCTCCACCTCCAAAGTTTTAGAATTAAAGGTATGTGCCTCTACACTTGCTGCTTTTATGATTCTTAAATGAGGATTAGAAATATATATAGAAATAGGAAGCAAAAGTTTTGGCTACCACAATGAAAGGAGATCTACTACTGGTCTTTACTGGACTGAAAGTTTCAAGTTGAAATTCATTAACAAAAGTTGTACTAGGAATACATCTAAGTTGGCAGAATGCTTGTATAGCATGCGAAATAACATGAGGCTGATCTCTATTACCATATAAACTGGGCACAGTGGCACATGTCTGCTATCCCAGCACTCTAGATATAGAGACATGAAATCAGAAGTTCAAGGACATTCTCGGATGCATAGGTAGTTTGAAGCCAACTATATGAAACACATGATGTAAAGGAGAAGGAAGAGAAGGAAGAGGAGAAGGAAGGTGAGGAAGAAGAAGAGGAAAGAGGAGGAGAAGGAAGAAGAGGAGGAGGAGAAGGAGGAGAAGCAGGAGAAAAAGAAGAAGAAGCAGAAGCAGGAGAAAGAGAAGGAGGAGGAGAAGGAAGGTGAGGAAGAAGAAGAAGAGGAAAGAGGAGGAGGAGGAAGAAGAGGAGGAGGAGAAGGAGGAGGAGCAGGAGAAAAAGAAGAAGAAGCAGAAGCAGGAGAAGGAGAAGGAGGAGAAGGAGAAGGTTGTTTTAGCATGCAAGCACATGACTTAAGGGAAGGGGGTGGATAGAATGGATCAGAAAGAGAGAAAGCAACATAGGAAACACCCAAGTGTGGCTTCAGCATCCTTCCAAAGCCAGAAGCACACAAGGTTTCTAAGTACATGCTAATAGTGCTGCATTTAGAAGCACTGGAGTCTCTAACTGTAAAAGTGATTCTTATATACCCTTATTTAAGTTATGTAAGATGGAACAGGACTGTTGGACAACTAAAAAAGAAAATGGGCCAAACCCTAATGCAAAGTCAAGAAACATCCATCAGCCTTCAATAAATGATCATTAGTTCCAGCATCATGAAGGTTTTTTTTTTTTTTTGAGTCACTAATCCATCTACAACCTACTGAGATCTTACTAAATTACTAGGCACGACCTGGGATAATGTCTTGATTGTCAGCTTACTTGAAATAAGAAATTCCTAGGGCATTAATGAGGCACACTTGTGTGTGTGTGTGTGTGTGTGTGTGTGCATGTGTGTACAACATTTTACCTGTACTTATAGCCATGAGTATAGTAATGGCATTCTGGTTCTCTTACAACACCTTCAGGTTTTAAAGTATCCTATAAACCAAAGTCCATAGACCCAGTAAGGACATTGACAACCTTCAAAGATTCATTTTTAAATTTCACACAACAGGTTTATCAACCTAGATTTTGTATGAACTCTAGGTGAAAGAGCATACATATTTCTATGTGAGAGAGAAAAGGTGTAAATTCCAAAGTCAGCACATATCATGTGATCGTTTTCATTTTCCTTATACTTTCAAGCCTAGTTTCTCACTTACAAAAGAAAACTGAAGAAAGACTAGTCAGCAGTTATGAGTGCGTACCGTTTTTGAAGAGGGCAAGATTCAGTTCCCATCATACATGTGGTAGTTCACAACTGTCTGTGACTACAATTGCAGAGGATCTTATACCCTCTTCTGACCTGTACAGTCATTTACATGCATATGATGTATATAAAGTTACAGGAGTACATGCACATACAAATGAAATAATCAAATTTATTTTTAAGAAGAGTGGAGAAAATGATAGTTTTGCATTATTTTAAATCAAGGTTTTAAACCTTTCAGATCTCAACTTGGATTTCTGAGACTCCTAGTCCCTTGGTCATAAGATCATGAGAATGGCAGCCTGAGCTGTAAGACATTACGGGGATTAAGTGAAGATAATATGTAGTTACCTTTTAGCTACCTTTCCTGTATTGATGCTGAAATATCCAAGAACAGAAGCTTCAGGGAGAAAGGATTATTTTGGCTCAAAGTTTTAATCCATCGTGGTAGGAAAGTTTTGGTGTCAGGGAGCTACATGGCAGCAAGAATATGAAACTATTTTCTCATGCATAAAGAACATGAATCAGAGAAAGGGGAATGTTGGCTGGCATGAGTCTTTGTTCTTCCCCCTTGTCCATAGAACTTGATCCTTGTCCATAGGTTGGTGTCACATTCAGGGTGAATGTTCCTCCTTCAGTTGATCTCTGGAAGTATATGAACATATACACGATGGGGTGGAGAGAGAAAGAGAGGGGAAGAGAGAGAAGGAGGAGGAGGAGGAGGAGGAGGAGGAGGAGGAGGAGGAGGAGGAGGAGGAGGAGGAAGAGGAAGATATTCACCCTAATGCTCTATGAGTGTCTTATTCCACTTAAGTTGACAATCAAAGTTAACCATTCTGGGTAAGGAGCTACCATCATGCCTAATGAATAATGAAACAATAGTAGACTCATGATCCTAAACAGAATGATGCTATGACCCACATAATCATCATATGGCCTACTAGTGAACATTCTTTGATCTTCCTAATTTGAAGTGGACAAAGAATAATGCAGATTCTGAACTTCCAAGATGATATTATTTTCTCTTTTATATTATTTGTTCTTTTATATGATACCTTATGGAAAATATTTTTCAATTAGAAATATATACTTCTTCCAGTAGAACCTGCTGCCATAAATGAAATGGGTTCGACATAATAGATTAAGCACAGGACTTTACAATGAAACTATTTACTCTTTTATATATTTAGCAATATTTTATAAAATATTTAGCTTTTTATTTTCTAAGACTTTAAAAATGCATCTAAATCTGCTTGTTACTGTTCCTGTTCACTCAGTATTTGAGAACCCAATGTTGAAAAGTTTGCAAGATTATTTTTTGTAATCAGAATGAAAAGAAAAAAGATTTAAAACAGAGAGTGACATAATCTTGAATTTTGGCAAATGATGAAGGTAAATACTGAATGAATAGGACAGATTCTGTGGAGGTAATGACTTTTGTCTCTGCTTGAATGCACTGTGAGGGTTGATACTAAGGTTGGAGGCCATGAATATACAGACAAGTGGGTGGAGCTGAGCAGTGTGTCTAGGACCAATAGGCAGGATTAGGTCATAGACTAGGGGTGGAGTGGGATGACTGGAAATGGAAAGCTGTCATAGGGTCTGGTAAGTCTCACCAGTGGATGGGGATGCCGTGTACAGGACAGGAAGCACAGAGGAGGGTAGTAATTGTAGGAAAAGAGTAGGATTTCATCTAAAGTCAAGAAATGTTCCCAAATTATTATCTTACTTCAGATTCAAGGCCACATTATCTCTTCACAGGGGCAGATCTGTGTAAATGTTGAGCTCTACAGGTTATAGTTAAGAACAGTGATGCCAAATTAATTTGGTCAACAAAAACAACAACGAAAATACTAGGACACATTTACTCCAGGGAAAGCCTCTTTGTCGTAAGTTGTTAAACTTAGTTTTAAACATGTTTTATAAACACATTCGTATATTGGCATTTTAACATATTGGTAGCCCAAGAATTCTCTAGGCACGGCTGGCTAGACAAACATCCAGAGTGTGAGAATGTGCTGTCTTTTCCCTTGGCTCACATCTGCTCATCTCTGGCTCCTCTTTGCCTCCCCCCACCCCTCCCTGTCTCAAGAGGGTCTCTTTCCCTCTTGTCAAAACTAACTTTCAGCATCAGTTTAACAAGGTCCCCAGAGCTCCCAGTCTCATGGGAATGTGAGTGGCTAGCCACATCTCATCTGTCCCTTCTTTCCAATTACCATAAAAACAGTCTTTTGTCTGAGCATCCTGAATGGTATCTTTATTCCTGGCAAGTCACATGCCCTCCTAGGAAAGGTTATGTTCCCAAAAGGGAAGGGAAAATGAAAACTAGTCAATGACAAGAAGCAGTGACCTTGTTTTCAGAATTTTTACCAGTAGTTCTTCTTTTGGAAAGAATTTTGTTGCCAGTCTCATGTAGTTAAGGGAGGCTGTGACATGGCCTTTTCTTCTTTACATATGAATGTTTAGATTTCTGTTGGTAGCAATAAAAGGTATGTGGCCTCATAATCTAGGGGTGACATTAAGTAGTCACATTATATTTGAAAGGGCAATGGAACAAAATGGTTCTTGAGAAGGAAAAAAGTAAGAATCAAGTGGGGAAGTTGGGATTGTGGATTTTATTCGAATAAAAAAGTAGAAAGTTTATAATTCTTGGGAGTAGGTATGAGTACCTGAGACCTCCTGGGAACTACTGCAGCATATTTGTCTAGTTTTGAATTTTCATCAGTAAAAGACACAAGTGGGTATTGTTGACAAATAATAAAAATACTCTACAGTAGTAAAAGAAAACTAGAAATAAGTATATATGTATGTATATGCATGTGTGTGTGTATATGTGTAATATTTCTATTTTAAGGTATCAGTCTCACTATGCTCTAGGGTTGATCAGGAAACCAGACAGACATCTGCACTGATTTAGTTCACTATAGTCTAATTATCTTAGTGAATGTCTGAAAAAAGAATTCTAAAACCTAAAAGTTAGCTGGGTGATGATGGCTCACATCTTTAGTCCCAACTGTTGAGTTAAAATGATAGCTCACACAGACAGATCACATCAGGCCAGCACAGTTCCATGAGAGAGAGTTTTATTGGTGGGGAGGGTGAGAGGACAACAGAGGGTGAAGAAGAAGGAAAGAGAGAGAAGG
Organism: Montemys delectorum; assembly: GCA_019843815.1. NCBI lineage: Eukaryota > Metazoa > Chordata > Mammalia > Rodentia > Muridae > Montemys > Montemys delectorum. The sequence goes on from JADRCD010217525.1 coordinate 19,342, forward strand.
TCAGAGGGCTCTGCTTTTTATTTAGGCTGTGATATAACTGCATACACTGCTGGCACAGGTGAGGGTGGACAGGTGAATGTATGGCAGTTACCATGACAGCAGATGCTCAGGTCCCTGTTGCCTAGGGGTGATATCATCAGTGGATTTGGAAGCTCACTTCTGATACCAACATACTTCACTTTTTCTTATCATAAAGAGAAGAAAAAAGAGGGAGGATGGAAGCTAATGGTGAAAAGGGAATGGGGCATTGGATCTCTTAAATTGCTTCCTGCTATCTAGGGGTATTGTCAATTTCGGATGTAGCTAACTTTCACTATTGGGGTCCACTTGATAAATGTTTGCCAAGGCTCCTTTGTTGACATCGGCTGGTAATCTTGTAACAGAAACTGATTAATAGTTTGCTTAGAATTTTTTTTATTTGTCATTGAAGGAATGTGTTAATGATTAATGATGTAGGGAGCAAATAATAATGCCAAGAAGATGACTAGGAGAGGCGTTATGAAAAAGAGTATCCACTTCCTAATAGGGTTTTCAAAAATCCAGGAACCGGAGGCCTCATTTTCCCTGAAATTCTGCAAGTCTGATTGTAGCTCTTGGATTTTACTCCTCCCTATCTTAAATTGGTTGGCATGGAAACAGCATTCTTCTTGGAGGAACAAGCAAAGACCATCTTCTTTAGGTGTTAGGACATCTAGCCACTATGGTTTCTGAATCGCCACAGCTGCCAGAGAATCAATGTGTTTCTGGATGGTAAGCACGGTTTCAGACATTTTTTGAAACCAGTGTTAAGTTTGGAAGTGAATTTATCATATTGGATTATGGAAATAATTATACCTACAATTCCAGTACCAGCATGAATGACTATTCCTGCAGTGACCAGGAGTGGCACAGCCTGAACTGCCCTCTTATGTTGCGTAGCTATCATATCAACAACTGGAATTAGTAAGGGCTCCTTTCCCTGGATTACTCCAGATTCAGGGAAAGGGAATACCAACGTGCAAACTCCTGATCATCTTGCAGGTAGGTATTGATATACCTGAGTGCTACAAAGAATTGACTTGTTTTTGATATCATGGCATTGTGGCAGAGATGAAGTATCAAGAGTTGTGTTCTGGGGAGCTTAGTGTTCCTACAGAACGTGTCCCAGAGGTCTTAAAACAGTTTGCCACACCAAAAAGAGGGATAGAGGAAACATATGGAGTCATGGCAACATCAGAGTCAGGGCAGCTGATAAAAAGTGAGGAAACATTATTTGACAGTATCACTGAAGAGGCTGTAAGTGGCAATTGTGAGTTAGTTCCAAGAGATACACATAGCAAGCAATCTTTAAAGTGAGCAGATCGGGTGACATTAAGGAGTTGGTCGGCTGACTAGCTGGGAGGCACAGGCCTCACAACTGGCAGGGCAGCTGGGTCAGGATCCTCTATACCTCCATCTACACCTAGGAGTGACCACGGTGGATCCACAGTCCTCTCTGTTCCTTCCCTGAAAATGGAGAGCTTGCCTCCAGGGAGTGCTCTAACCCAGGGACTCAGGTGAGATCCAACATTTTCTCTCTGGTGACTCTCTAAGGTGGGACCAGCCAGGAGGCATAGGACTCACAAGTGGCAGGGCAGCCAGATCAAGATCCTTTCTACCTCAGACCACACCTAGGAGGGATAACAGATCCACAACCCTCTCAGCACCTTTCCATCAAGTGGAGATCCTGTCTCCAGGTTATGCTCTCACCCTAGGACTCAGGAGGGATGACTGATTCACAAACATCTGTACCAGTACCAGAGTTTTACCAGAGGAGAGATGATCTCCCAGAAGTGCTGACACAGGCTTACAGACCACAGAAGGAACAAGCTCTAGTCAGAGACAGCAAGAACATCTAACAAAGGGATCAACAGATGGCGAAAGGCAAACGCAAGAATCTTACCAATAGAAACCAAGACTATTTGGCTTCATCAGAACCTAGTACTCCCACCACAGCAAGTCCTGGATATTCCAAAACACCAAAAAAGCAAGAGTTGGATCTAAAAATCATATCTCACGATGGTAACGGGGGAATTTAAGAAGAACAGGAATAATTCCCTTAAAGAAATACAGAACAACACAGGTAAAGAGGTACAAGCCATTAAAGAGGAAACAACAACAACAAAAAACCCTTAAAGAATTACAGGAGATCACAAGTAAACAAGTAGAAGCATGTAAAGAGCAAATGCAAAAATCCCTTAAGGAATTGCAGGAAAACACAAACAAACGGGTGAAGGAACTGAGAAAAACTATCCAGGACCTAAAAATGGAAGTAGAAACAATAAAAAAATCACAAAGAGACAAATCTGGAGTTAGAAATCTTAGGAAAGAAGTCAGGAAGCACAGATGTAAGCATCTCCAACAGAATACAAAAGATAGAAGAGAGAATCTCAGGGGCAGAAGATAACATAGACAACATTGACACAACAGTCAAAGACAATGCAAAATGCAAAAAGCTCCTAACCCAAAACATCCAGGAAATCCAGGACACAATGAGAAGACCAAACCTAAGGATAATAGATATAGAAGAGAATGAAGACCTCCAACTTAAAGGGCCAGTAAATATCTTCAACAAAATTATAGAAGAAAACTTCTGTAACCTAAAGAAAGAGATGTCCATGAACATACAAGAAGCCTATAGAACTCCAAATAGACTGGACCAGAAAAGAAATTCCTCCTGTCACATAATAATCAAAACACCAAATGTACAAAACAAAGGAAGAACATTAAAAGCAGTGAGGGAAAAAGGTAAAGTAACATATAAAGGCAAGCCTGTCAGACTTACACAAGACTTCTTGCCAGAGACTATGAAAGCCTAGGTTGATGTGATACAGACCCTAAGAGAACATAATGCCAGCCCAGACTACTATACCCAGCAAAACTCTCAATTACCATAGATGGAGAAACCAAAGTATTCCATGACAAAACCAAATTCACAAAATATATTTCTACAAATACAGCCCTTCAAAGGGTAATAAATAGAAAACTTCAATACAAGGAGGGGAATTACATCCCTGAAAAGGCAAAAGATTGTAATCTTCCAATAAAACTAAAAGAAGATAGCCACATAAAGGGAATTCCAACTCTAACAACAAAAATAACAGGATGCAACAATTACTTTTCCTTAATATCTATTAATATCAATGGACACAATTCCCCAATAAAAAGACATAGACTATCAGGTAAACAGGACCTAACATTTTGTTGCATAAAAGAAACCCGCCTCAGTGACAAAGACAGACACTACCTCAGAATAAAAGGCTGGAAAATAACTTTCTAAGCCTATAGTCCCAAGAAAAAAGCTGGAGTAGACATTCTAATGTCTAATAAAATTGACTTGTACCCTAAAGTGATCAAAAAAGATAAGGAGGGACACTTCATACTCATCAAAGGTATTACCTACCAACATAAACTCTCAATTCTGAACCTTTATGCCCCAAATGCAAGGGCATCTACATTCATAAGAGAAACTTTACTAAAGCTCAAAACACACATTGCACTGCACACAATAATAGTGGGAGATTTCAACACCCTACTCTCTGCATTGGACAGATCATGGAAACAGAAACTAAACAAAGACACAGTAAGACTAGCAGAAGTTATGAAATAGATAGATTTAACAGATATCTGTAGAACTTTTATCCTAAAACAAAGGATATACCTTCTTCTCAATACCTCATGGTATCTTCTCCAAAACTGACCACATAATTGGTCACAAATCAAGCCTCAACAGATACAAGAAGATTGAAATAATTCTTGTATCCTATCAGATCACCATGGACTAAGGCTGTTCCTCAATAACAACATAAACAATAGAATGCCCACATACACGTGGAAGCTTAACAACACTCTACTCAATGATAACTTGGTCAAGGAATAAAGAAAGAAAGAAATAAAGACTTTATTGAGTTTAATGAAAATGAAGCCACAACATTCCCACACTTTTGGGACACATTGAAAGTAGTCCTAAGAGGAAAACTCATAGCTTTAAGTGCCTCCAAAAAGAAACTGGAGAGAGAATATACCAGCAATTTGACAGCACATCTAAAAGCTCTAGAACAAAAAGAAGCAAATTAACCCTAGAGGAGTCAAAGGTAGGAAATAATCAAGCTCAGGGCTGAAATCAACCAAATACATACAAAAAGAACTATGCAAAGAATCAACCAAACCAGGAGTTGGTTCTTTGAGAAAATCAACAAAATAGATAAACTCTTAGCCCGAATAACTAGAGGGCACAGAGACAGTATCCTAATTAACAGGATCAGAAATGATAAGGGAGACATAACAACAGACACTGAGGAAATCCAAAAAACCATGAGATTGTACTACAAAAGCCTATACTCAACAAAACTGGAAAACCTGGATGAAATGGAGAATTTTCTAGACAGATACCAGGTACCAAAGTTAAATCAAGATCAGATCAATGATCTAAACAGTCCTATATCTGCTAATGAAATAGAAACAGTCATTAATAGTCTCTCAACGAAAAAAAGCCCAAGACCAAATGGGTTTAGTGCAGAGTTTTATCAAACCTTAAAAGAAGACCTAATACCAATATTCCTCAAGCTATTCCACCAAATGGAAACTGAAGGTACTCTACCCAATTTGTTCTATGAAGCAACATTTACTCTTATACCTAAACCACACAAATACCTAACAAAGAAATAAAACTTCAGACCAATTTCCCTTATAAATATCAATGCAAAAATACTCAATAAAATGCTTGCAAACCGTATCCAAGAATACATCAAATCGATTATCCACCATGATCAAGTTGGCTTCATCCCAAGGATGCAGGGATGGTTCAATATTCAGAAATCCATCAATGTAATTCACTATATAAACAAACTCAAAGAAAAACACCATATGATCATCTCATTAGATGCTGAGAAAACATTTGACAAAATCCAGCATCCCTTCATGATAAAAGTCTTGGAAAGACCAAAAATTCAAGGCCCATAGTTAAACATAGTAAAAGCAATATACAACAAACCAGTAGCCAACATCAAACTAAATGGAAAGAAACTTCAAGCAATTCCACTAAAATCAGGGACTAGACAAGGCTACCCACTCTCTCCCTACCTATTCAATATTGTACTTGAATTCCTAGCCAGAGAAATTAGACAACAAAAGGAGATCAAAGGGATATGAATTAGAAAGGAAGAAGTCAAATTATCACTATTTGCTGATGATATGATAGTATACTTAAGTGACCCCAAAAATTCCACCAGAGAGCTCCTAAACCTGATAAACAACTTCATCAAAGTAGCTGGATATAAAATTAACTCAAGCAAATCAGTGGTCTTCCTCTACACAAAGGATAAACAGGCAGAGAAAGAGATTAGGGTAACAACACCATTCATAATAGTCACAAGTAGTATAAAATACCTTGGTGTGACTATAACTAAGCAAGTAAAAAAATCTGTTTGACAAAAACTTCAAGTCTCTGAAGAAGGAAATTGAAGAAGATCTCAGAATATGGAAAGATCTCTGATGCTTGTGGATTGGCAGGATTAATATAGTAAAAATGGCCATCTTGCCGAAAGCAATCTACAGATTTAATGCAATCACCATCAAAATTCCAATTAAATTCATCACAGAGTTAGAGAGAGCAATTTGCAAATTCATCTGGAATAACAAAAATCCCAGTTATAGCCAAAACTATTCTCAACAATAAAGGAACCTCTGGTGGAATCACCATCCCGGACCTTAAGCTGCACTACAGAGCAATTGTCATAAAATCTGCATGGTTATTAGTACAGTGAGAGACACATAGATCAATGGAATAGAATTGAAGACCCAGAAATGAACCCACACATCTATGGCCACTTGATCTTTGACAAAGGAGCTAAAACCATACAGTGGGAAAACGACAGCATTTTCAACAAGTGGTGCTGGCTCAACTGGCAGTTAGCATGTAGATGAATTCAAATCTATCCATTCCTTTCTCTTTGTACAACCCTCAAGTCCAAGTGGATCAAGGACCTCCACATCAAACCAGATAAACTGAAACTAATAGAAAAAAAAAGTGGGGAAGAGCCTTAAGCATATAGGCACATGGGAAAATTTCCTGAACAGAATACCAATAGCTTATGCTCTAAGATCAAGAATTGACAAGTGGGACCTCATAAAGTTGTAAAGCTTCTGTAAGGCAAAGGACACTATCAATGGGACAAAATGGCAACCAACAAACTGGGAAAAGATCTTTACCAATCCTATATCTGATAGATGGCTCATATCCAATATATACAAAGAAGTCAAGAAGTTAGACTCCAGAGAACCAAATAATCCTATTAAAAAAATAGGGTACAGAGCTAAACAAAGAATTCTCAACAGATGAATACCGAATGTCTGAGAAGCACCTAAAGAAATGTTCAACATTCTTAGTCATCAGGGAAATGCAAATCAAAACAACCCTGAGATTCCACCTGACACCAGTCAGAACGGCTAGAATAAAAAACTCAGGTGACAACAGATGCTGGGGAGGATTTAGAGAGAGAAAACTACTCCTTCATTGCTAGTGGGACTGCAAGCTTGTAAAATCACTCTGGAAATCAGTTTGGCAGTTCCTCAGGAAATTGGACATAGTACTACCAGAGGACCCAGCCATACCACTCCTGGGCATATACCCAGAAGATGCTCCAATATGTAATAAGGACACATGTTCCAATATGTTCATAGCAGCCTTATTTATAATAGCCTGAAACTGCCCAGATGTCCCTCAATAGAGAAATGGATACAGAAAATGTGGTATATCTACACAATGGAGTACTACTCAGCTATTAAAAACAATGAATTTATGAAATTCTTGGGAAATAGATGGATCTGGAGAATATCATCCTCAGTAAGGTAACTCAATCACAAAAGAACACACATGATATGCATTCTCTGAAAAGTGGATAGTAGCCCAGAATATTGGAATACATAAAGTACAAACCACAAACCACAAGAAACTGAAGAAGGAAGACCAAAATGTGGATACTTCATTCCTTCTTACAAGGGGGAACAAAATACCCCGGGAAGGAGTTGTAGAGACTAACTATGAAGCAGAGACTAAAGGAAGGACAATTCAGAGACTGTTCCATCTGGGAATCCTTCCTATATTCAATCATCAAATCTAGACACTATTGTGGATGCCAGCAAGTTTTGGATGACAAGAGCCTCATATAACTGTCTCCTGAGAGGCTCTGTCAGTACCTGACTAATATAGAAGTAGAGGCTCACAACCGTCCATTGGACTGAGTACAGGGTCCCAAATGAAAGAGCTAGAGAAAGGACCCAAGGAGCTGAAGGGTTTGCAGCCCCTTAGGATGAACAACAATATGAACTAACTAGTACCCTCAGAGCTCTCTGGGACTAAACCACCAACCAGAGTATACATGATGTGACTAATGGCTCCAGCAGCATATGTATAGCAGAGGATGGCCAAGTTGGTCATCAATGGGAGGAGAGGCCCTTGGCTCTGTGAAGGTTCTATGCCCCAATGTAGGGGAATGCCAGGGCCAGGAAGTGGGAGAGGGTGGTGAGTGGGGGGGAGGGAACAGGGTTTTTTTTTTTGAGGGGTACCTAGGAAAGGATATATTGTAAATAAAGAAAACATCTAATTAAAAAAAAAAGAATGTAAGGATGAGATAGTTCAGCAGTTAAAAAACTGTCTGCTCTTCAGAGGTCCTGAGTTCAATTCCCAACAACCATATGGTGACTCACATCCATCTGTAATGGATTCTGATGCCCTCTTCTGGTGTGTCTACAGAAACCTACAGTGTACTCCCATACATTAAATAAATAAATTTAAAAAAAAAAGAATATAATGAAGGAAAATTCTGTATACTGGAAACTCAGTATTCTTTCCAACAGAACTGTTGTTTAAAAAATTATGGGGGAAGATAATTAGAGACATGGCTGAGGATCTGGGGGAAGACTTGCACATATGATTCTGAGTAGTTAGAAAGGGATGTGACCATGTAACTTTTTAGCTATTTTATATGGGAACTGGAGAGATGTGAGAGGTGTAGTCAATCCAGTAACAACATGAGGACCAATCACAAAAGACTAGTACTATCCGAACACAACAGCCATCTGCACAGACTGAGGTGGAGACAGAGGCATGCAGGAGTTCACACACACAGGCTTGGATGACCAGATTACTTCTTTCCTTCTAATTCTGTATCCAGTGATATTATATTATCTGCTCAAAATGGCCCAGGCATGGTGGGAGTATTTTCTTAGCATTTAAATGGTGAGTACTGCAGATCTCAGGCTCTCTCTGGATTTACCAGCATATCCTTAGTTGAAGAGGAGAGATGATGAGCAGACCGTGGTTGGGGTGGAGGTGTGATTCACATTTGCTCCATGACTGATTCAGTTTGAGGTTATTAGTTGCAGCTCTCTATCCATGTCCCATGATTTACTGACAATGATAGCAATGCCACTAATACAGATCAATGTCTAGCTATTATGCTGAAATGTGCCAGCTATGCCCCCAGCCAGTTCATGCTATGTTCACACTTAAATCTTACACAGAATAATTCTGAGATCAAATTTCTATGCCTACTAAAGTTCAACAGTGGGTCCCTGAAAATAAGCAGACTCCTGGCTTTCTTAGGCAGCCAAGGTCTTTGTGTTAAGTTCTTCTTTCACCCTTGTTTTAACTTCTACTCACATGACAGTGTCTTACCTTTTATTCTTCTATGATATCCTACCTTTTCTTGTTCAAAATGTCATTGTTGTTCAGAGGCTAAAGTACCAGAGTTAGAAGAAATTAAACAGGAGAGCTTTTTTTTAACTGTAAGTTAACCCAGCATGATGTGAATGAGTGACTGCGTCCCCTAATATCCACATAAAGAAACTATGGGCTAATGTGATAAGACTGAGTTGAAATGTTGGGAGGGTTTATCAGATTATGGAAGCTTCACTTTCACAAATAGGATTAGGTGCTGTAGTACTTAGTTCTGTATGGCTCTGACTGAAATTCCTGACAGAAAGAACCTAGAAGCAGGAGGATTATCGTGGCTTCCAGCTTTAGAGGGCTCAGTCCATGTCCACTGGGCTTCGAATTTCTGGGTCTGATGTGAAGAACATCATAGTAAGAGGAACATGTATAGGGAGAGGCTACTAAGCTCAGGACAGGCAAGAAGTAGAGATAAAAAGGGGAATGATGACTAGGCAGTACCTTCAGAGGCTCACTCCCAGTGATTGCTTCTTCTAATAAGCCCCCCTCCTAAATTATAAGAACCTCAGGAAACAGAACTATCAACTGAGACCAAGCATTCAACACATGCAGGACATTTTACCCTAAATGACAGCAGACACCTCACAAAAGGGCTCAAGGGAACCAGCAAGCCATTTTCTCTATTTCATTCTGTTAGATGAAGACTCAGACGCTCCCCTCCAGAGAATTTAGTTACAAAGAGCTATCTTGGAATTAGCAGCTGTGCTCTCACCAGACACTGAAGCTGCAATACCTTAATCTTGGACTTCCAGCTTTCAGAACTGAGAAAAATTACATTTGTTTTATGTATAGGTAAAGCACCCAAGTGTAGAGCTGTACTCCTGGGCATTTTTGCTATGTGAGGCCATTACTTTTCTTAATTTTAAAAATAATTCTTTTGGTTAAAGGAAGGGGACACATTGGGAAGGGAGAATTGAATATAAAAACTGTAAACATAATTTCAAACAATCACTGCTCCAGCTCCTCTTATGCCCCTAACAAGGAAAAGCAGAAGGAAAAGCTATGTGTGCATGGCTATGTGCATGGAGAAGGTGCTTCGAAGTACTTGTACTTAGGGCATTCTTTAAGTACTTCTGTAGTTCAAGTAACAAAAAGTTACACACATAGTTCACTAAAACTGCAAAACCAAGGTATGATCAACAGCCAGGTCACAGATGCTCACTGGTCAAAAATTAAAACCACAGGATGCATGCACACTGAAATTGAAAAAGCTAGGATACTAGCAACTTTGTGTGAGGTTCCTAGGACTGAAATGGCAGAGCATCAGAAATTCTGCAGTTTGAACAACAGAAATTTGTCATCACAAAGGTTTGGAAGCTGGAGGCTTGGGGTGCAAGTCTCAGCAGGCTATTCCTTCTGAGGCCAGGGGATCATTACACTAGCTTTTCCTATTTTTCCATGAAACTTTAGTATAGTTTGGATTTTAGATACACAACCTTAATTTCCAGCTTCAACTCCAAAAGTCATTGTCCCTATATGAATATCTCTGGGCCTAAATTCCACACCTGACTTCTTTTTGAAACAGGGTTTCTCTGTGTACCCCTGACCATCCTGGAACTCATTCTGTAAACCACTGGCCTCAAACTCACAGTGATATTCCTGTCTCTGCCTCCTGAGTGCTGGGATTAAAGGACTAAGTCACTGTTGCTTAAATTTCCCTGTTTTGTAAGGCCAAAGTGATACTAATTTAGAGTTCAACACAATGCTCTTCTTATCTTACCTAATCATAGCTTCAATGAGCCCATTTCGATTTCTGTAAAAGGTCACAGGCTAAGAGATATATTAGAATCGCAGCATCTTTTGGCATTTACACATAAAAAAACTTACACAATTTACACATAACAAAATGTCAAATGTACATGACTATGTGGTATGATCTGACTTGTTTATATACTCCAATGAAGAAGTACAAAATGGAAAGACAACTCTGAAAAACACTTGGACATTTTCACAAAACTGAACATTTACTAGCCTTATTACATGCTGATCTCTACTCCCAGCTATGTGCTCACACGTTTGCTGAGTGAATGAATATCAGTTTATGAGACTCAGCTGTTAAATTGTCATAGATATAGTGTTTTTCAAGGGAAATAAAAATACCAGCCCGCAAAGCTCGTGCAGAGTTGTCTCTGTATACAGTGTCACATTGCCATGGCTTGTGGCAGGAGGCCTCGGACCCTTACCACTGAGGACACTACAGAGTGCTAACTGTCTTCACAGCACAGCAGTGACTTCCATCCTCAACGGGAGATTCAATAATCTGAGAAAAGAAGATATCACTGTTTCTTATGTGGATTATCCTTGGAATTCATAGACAACCACGTTCGCCATTAGTAGTAACCCATTTATTCCTGCTCATTCTTGAAGGTCTTCAATAACTGGGAATACATTTTAAAACTACTATATTATTCCTGTCTTGTATGGTTTGTACTATACCGCTAATAGTGAATGAGCAAACAAAAAGTAAAAAAATGATCTTCTTTATTCTAAATAATATTTACATTTAGAACTGAAGCAAATGATATATGAAAATGAACATTTCTTTTTAAATGGTCATAACTCTGACAAGTATCTTAAATCCAAGTTGGAGTTTACCTGTGAATCAAGAAATATCAATGAGGGAAAAATATAAGGGACAACACACATCAGAGAGGCTGTGTGCATACTAATACCACAACTGAAGAGGCACTATTGAGTCCCAGTGGGCACACAGCATGCTGCATCTTTAGAGCATAGACTAACACACAATAGTGTTCATGAGATCTCATAAGAAAGAATAGTGGCTAAAATCGAGCTTTTTCAACTTTGAAATGGATACTGGACACTAGAGGCATGCGATATTACTGTATTGTCCAAATTACAATCAGAAAGTACCACAAAAGAACAAAAGACAGTGCGATTCTGCCATTGTTTCAGCAGATACGCTATACTGAGAAGCCTGCCAGTATTTCCAAATGGATAAGACTAAATGTCCCGGTTAAAGAGTCCAGAATGTGTAGTTTTCTCATTTAAAGTTTATGGTGCTAATAGGACTCAAGAATAGGTAAGCCGATGCTAACTCTATTGATGTGATTTTCGTATCAGCAGTTCAGGGTGGGCTTAAAATAAATCACTCAGAGTTCAATTACCTTTAGAACACACACACACACACACACACACACACACACACCAGAATTGGGTGTTTAAAGTTTCTGTAATTATCATATAGGCAAATCTTCCTACTTGGAGAAATGAATAATTATTTTAATAAATTCTTTTTTAAAAGAACTTTTACAGTCCCTTTGTATAGAATTCTTACATAACAGAAGGTACTGGTTTCCTCATTTCTGAATTTTCTGAGATTCTCTAAAAGGATTAGAGAAGAATCTTTCTTCAGATATAAGTTGGCTTCGTTTTAAAGAGTTGCAATAAACTGACACGCTCAAAAGATTTCTCAAAGGCTAAGACCTCTGGAGAAACACAATAAAACTGAACTCAAGTAAGGAACACACAGTAATTCAGTACAAAGCTCTGCTTTCCTAAAGAAGTTGTTCTTTAGTAACTCTGGCCTCCTGGAAAAGGCCCGCCGCAGCAGGAGAACAGGAGGGGTGGAAGGCATGAAGAATTTACTGACTGGTTCCTTTGGGGAGAGAGAATAGCATTTTAAATAAGAGAATTAGATTGATGACAACAAAGAGGCCCCCCCACACACACACATACATGCATACACGCACACACACACAAACCACAAAAAGTCAAAATGTGCTTAACACATGTAATTTCCTTTCCAACTTGATTTTTTTTAAATCTTGACTATATGCTCAATTATTTTTTTAAAACTGCAAGAATTCAAATTGCTTGACACTTTTTAAGAGTCAATATCTTAGGAGGGGATTGAACGGTTCCATTTCAGAGAAGCAGTTGGCTTTTGGGATGCTCTTTCATTGTGACATCACCCATGTGCCACTCCTCCAAAGGGGGATGGGTAGAGAGGACTGTCTCTTCCCTTACATTTCTGCAGAGAACTGGACAATTTTCATTTTTTTTTTTTTTTTTGTAAAAGCCCTTTTCCATTTGAAACACTTCTGCTTGTCAGCTCATTGTTCTCCCCAGAAACCTCTGCTTCTGAGAGAGCTTCAGCTGCGGCTGAGGAGGGGGAGCTGTTGATGGGCTTGTCAGACCACAGGCAGGACTTAATGCCCTCTACATGCCCACTGCATCCTAATCCTTTCTCAGTAAAGGACCATAATGCTGTAAATCATGGTGCTGCAAGCTCAGGAATTGACACTGGGAAAGTGGTCAGATTCAAAGAAAGCAAGTGCCATGCTTTATGGAAAAATATCCGGTGGTTATCGCCAGTAATGCAAACAAAAACAGGAAGAGAGAAGCCTGTGATGGCTTAAGGAGCATTTGCAAATCATCTTAAAAGCTTATTTGAATGTACATTGCTATGTCTTAAGCACTGCAAGCACCATGATTAATAGTGAACCTAATAAAGTTGAATTGTGTCCTGTTTTGCAACAACAATGCCATATATTTGATAAAAATTATTGTCTGTCTTTTCTGTAGAAGTTGACTTTATATAAGGCCAAAGATTAAAGAAGAAGAGGGAAAATAGAAAATGTACCTTCCTCACAGGCTATTAGAATACCATAAATTATATATAAATAAACTCCAAATACCTAAAGCTGCCTCAAACTCAAAGGCTTTGTAGATATGTGCAAGAAAAAAAATACATATATACATCAATATATTCCCAATGAAACTTATGCAAAGGAATTAGCTTCACCCCACAATAACTTTGCAACTTCAGCATCATAACAGAAGTATCTCCTGATATGTTGGAAGCAAGAGCATCAGCAGATAGAGGTGACCCTTAGCGACAGAGTGTATCACAAGCCAGCCAGCCTGAGTTTCCTGAAAACTTGTTCAAAGAAAAAAAGCTCAATCCAATACAAATAGTAAACTATGCAATTGCCTTTCCATATTCCCAACAAACCCCTGTTTTCAATGGTCCCATTAAATTTATTTGTTCTCCTATGATGCCAGACATCACAGGATATTTTAAGTCCCTAGTATGTGCAAAACTCTATGCCAGGCAGAAGTGATATTATGGAGGGAAAATTGGGCATAGTTCCTGTCTACAACAAGCTTACATGCTAGTGACATAACAAGAAATCAGCCAACACCACAGAAAACAGAAGGAAGGGAGGGAGGGAGGCTGGGAGGAAGAGAGTGAGGAAGAGAGTGAGGAAGAGAGTGAGGAAGAGAGGAAGGAAGGAAGGAAAGGAGGAAGGGAGGGACAGAGGGAGGGACAGAGGAAAAGAGGGAGGGAGGGAGGGAAGGAGGAAGGAAGGAAGAGAGGAAGGAAGAGAGGAAGGGAGGGAGGAAGGAAGGGAGGAAGGGAGGGAGGGAAGGAGAAAGGGAGGGAGAGAGGGAGGGAGGGAGGGAGGAAGAGAGTGAGGGAGGAAGGAAGGAAGGAAGAAAGGAAGGAAGGAAGGAAGGAAGGAAGGAACTAGGCATGTGTGTGTCCTGAGGGAAATGGAACGTATTTTGAGGAGACTTGTTTTGGGGAAGGTGATCAGGGTATCTCAGTGACAAAGGTGAGGATGAGAAGAGAAGAGAGCCAGTAGGGACAGCTGTAATCAAGTGGTAATAGGTTTTGCCTGGTTGGAGGAAGGGTTGGGGTCAACCAAGGATTAATGTCAGGTTTGCATGGAAAAGACATATCCTAAAATATGCAAGTGTGCAAATAGGGATGATCTTAAAGAAACACTGATGCTGGAGAAAGTGAAGGCATGATGCAGGTGGGGCTTGGAGGGAGGCAGCTGGGGGGCAGCAAGGGAGCACAAGTGGTCAGACTGAGGGAAGATGCAGGACTGAGTTGGGTAGACATCCTCAGATAGGATGCAGGTGTGAGCAGTGCAGCTCTAAAGAAAGAAGGGGATTTGAGTCTGATGCTTTTACTTGTCCCAAGAAATCTGAGAAGCTATTTTGTGTGATGGGCTGTAGGGAACAGATAGGGAGAGAGATGGAAACCCCAGAGCCTGCCTGATAAACACTGAGGTGATATCACTATAGCTATTCTTTCATCCCCTGACTAAAGACTAGTGTGCAATGAGCTCTAACTGAAAAAGTGGCACTTTCTTACAGGTCTTGATTGGGGGCTCATTGGCAGACTCAGTGTAAAACTAGGCATGTTTCTTGGTAAGGATTTAAGCTCTAGTTTTAAATTTCCAGCCTCAGGGAACTAAAGAGATATAGGATGACTGTGTCAGTTTTTACTACTGTGTGTGGGCTAGTTTAGTGTCAACATCTTAGCAGACAGAACTTCAATTGAGAAACTGTCTTCATAAGATTGGCATATATGCAAGTCTGAAGGGCACCTTCTTGATCAACGATTGATGTGGGAGGGAGCAGCCCATTGTTCATGATGCCACTACTAGGCTTGTAGTCATGAGTGCTGTAAGAAAGAGAGCTGAGGACAGCCATGCTCCTGTCTGCAAGCATAACAGTATTATTAATAGTGTCAAGGATTGGTGCTTGTCTATAAGATGGGTCTCAAGTTGGGCTGGTTATTGGTTGGCCATTCCTTCAGTCTCTGCTCCATTCCCTGTCTGTGCATTTCTTGTAGACAGGATAAATTTGAGGTCAGAAGTTTATGGGTGGGTTATTGACTCTATCAGTCTACTGGGATTCCCGCCTGGCTACAGGACATGATTGTCCTCTGAGAATCTCCACCCAGCAGCCAACTAAGACAGATGCAGACACCCACAGCCAAACAGTGGATGGAGCCTGGGGACTCTTATGGAAGAACAGGAGGAAGAATTGTGGCCTTCAAGTGGATAGGAACTCTTCAGGAAGACCTACAGACTCAACCAACCTGGAACCTTGGGGCTCACAAAGTCTGAACCACCAACAAAGAGCATATGTGGCTTGGACCTAGGCTTCTCTGATAAATGCAGCTTGGTCTTCATGTGGGTCCTGAACAACTGGAATGAGAGCTACCCCAACTGTTGCCTGCATGTGGGTCCTGAACAATTGGAATGAGGGCTACCTCAACTGTTACCTGTACATGGCAAATGTTCTTCTAGCTGGGCTGCCATGACTGGCCGCAGCGGGAGAGGAAGCACCTAGACCTGCAGAGATCTCAAGTGCCAGGGTGGGTGGGAAGGATACCCAGGGGAGAGGAGAAGAGGACAAAGGCAGTGAGAGGGATGTAAAGTAAATAAGTAAAATAGTAGTAGTAATAATACATCGAGAGGGAGAGAAAGAGAGAGAAAGAGAGAGAGAGACAGAGAGAGAGAGACAGAGAGAGAGAGACAGACATAGAGACAGAGAGACAGAGAGAGACAGAGAGACAGAGAGATAGAGAGAGACAGAGAGACAGACATAGAGACAGAGACAGAGAGAGACAGAGAGACAGAGAGAGACAGAGAGACAGTGAGACAGAGACAGAGAGACAGAGACAGAGGTGGAGAGGAAAGTCAGAAGGCCATGAGTGAGCAGGCCAGTAAGCAGCCCTCCTGCATGCCGCTGCATCAGTTCCTGTCTCCAGATTCCTGCCATGTCTTTCTTCAATGATGAATCATGGTATGTAAAAGAAAGCAAAGTCAACCACTTCTCCCCCAGCCTGCTTTTTGTTCCTGGTGTTCCATCACAGCAATAGAAACCCTAACAAAGACAAAGAATTAAAACAAGCATTCTGCAACAAGGAGGGCTGCTGCTGTGGTGCTTCACATGGAGAAAGAATTGGCAAAGGTGCCAGGTTCTTTTCTTAGAGGAAAAGCACCAGGGAAAGTAAAAAACCAGACTGGAAAGGTATGGAAGGTTCCCCTAAATCAGGTAGATGAAGAAGCTAGGTAGGACAGCAGAGCCAAGTGTTTCCCTGGGACGTTGACTTCTATGTGAGGGGCCTGTATGACATTAGTGCTATGATCAGAGAAATCTAATTAAATCTAGGGCAACACTAAAGGTAGACGGTGAAATGAGTGATTGGGAGAGGAAAGCCACTACAGGGCCATGGGTCATGAAGCGAACAAAACCATTGCAGTCCAAGACAGCTACTCCATGTCCTGAGGCCTTGACATTTAACATCGCGCCATCCTGACATTCCAAAGTGATCTCCCTGCAGACTGAATCAAGTTTCCTGAATCTGTGTTGATTATGGGAGAGGGGATAGCAGTATTTGCATTTTAAGAAATCAGTCGTGGCCCTGCTTTGATGAGGATGTTGAAAGCTTCAGAAGTCGGTCACCATCATAAGCAGTGAGAAGAATCTGGATGGCCCATAACATGGCATGCATATCAAACTGTCTTACCAAGGTATTTTATAATCCGAGTCCAAAATAGCAGGAACCGTCTAAGACTGAGTCTCCTTAGGAAGAGTGTGGAAGGTCTCTGATATCCTAGCATAAACTGCCTCTCGTTTATTTCTATGCATACCAGTATTTTTTGGGGAAAAATACTTCTCTCTGATTTAAATGTACATCTATCTTTTCCTCTTTGTGTCCGTAGAGAATGATTTCAGTGACAACAGAGTCTATGATAGCAGTATTGATGTACCTACCATATATGATACCAGTCATTAGAAAGACTACATTGCTATTAATTGTGTAATAAAAATTATAATGTAACTACATATCCTCACAAGGATTTTAAACCCTAGAACATCTCAGGAGTTGCTGCCTTCATCAGTTTTTTATATATGATGGTCACCAGATACAGAGAGGCTGAGTAACAGCTCATCCTGACTCAGGGTGGTTATTCTTTATAACTACAGCAGGACCATCAGAAGAGCTTCTCTGTGCTTTATTCATCATGTATGTCCAACCATGTGGGGCAGAGTGGAAACCAATCAAGATCACAGAAAGTGCAACTCTTACAAAATACAAACTTTAAACAAACTTGCTAACTCATGCTAATCACTCAACTGATTAATGAAAAAATACTTGTTGAATGTTTACTGGATGCAAAGAATGCGGTGGCACAGCACAAGTCTGGTGGAAGAAGATAACAGGGAATTTTGTGTGTCTTGGTGTAGTAGTAGTACAAGCTTTTAATTATAAAACATGGGAGAAGGAAGCAGATAAATTGCTGTGAGTTCAAGGCCAGCTTGGAACTTATTTTACAATTATAATAATTAAAATATAGCAATAGTTGAAAGAATACTCTTGATTCATGGAGGAGCTACTGATTTGGAAGATCTCACACACTGAGACTCCGTTAGGGATTTCTTGTAAATGCACACACAAACCTTGAGCAACTCATTAGTGGTCAGCTCAAGTGACAATACTACTTACAAATCAGAAAAGTTGTGTTCTCAGAACTCTATCTTTAGCTGAGGATTTGTGATTGAGCTTAAAGATTTGAGTTGGAGGTACTTCCTATTTCCTTCCTGAAGAGCTCTTCCCAATTTCTGGAGGCATGTCACAGTTGACATTTTTTTGTTTCTGTGCAGTCTAGACAATGATAGTCAGTGAATAGGAGCATGCAAAATGAGCCTACTGCTCTCATCCACAAAGTTTGTTCTTACACTATGTCCACACGGGATAGTCTGGTCTTTGGGGTTCAAAATATAGGCAAATCAGAGTGATAAGTGGTTTCTGAAGTTGACATCAGTGGGAAGGAAATTGCATGGCAGAGTCCCCACTGAGAGGACTCCTGAAGGCTGCAACCAAGTGAGCAACAATACTTGGTCTTATAGCTCCAGATAGTCACACTGGACAGCTAGAGTTTCTCAGACTTGGGGGTTCTGGCAGCAAGTTTCCCACTGAGCATCCAAGGACCTGAAGAAAGCAATGTTCCAAATAAGGCATTTCCTAGGTCAGAATACTTTGTCCTTCGAGAAAAACATTGCTGGTATCCGGATTTTACCATGATAATGAAAAGTGATGGTAGACCATTGTACTGGCTAGTTTTGTGTGTCAACTTGACACAGGCTGGAGTTATCACAGAGAAGGGAGTTTCAGTTGGGGACGTGCCTCCATGAGATTCAGCTGTGGGGCATTTTCTCAATTAGTGATCAAGGGGGTAGGGCCCCCTGTGGGTGGTGCCATCCCTGGGCTGGAAGTCTTGGGTTCTAAAGAGAGCAAGCTGAGCAAGCCAGAGGAAGCAAGCCAGTAAAAAACATCTCTCCAAGGCCTCTGCATCAGCTCCTGCTTCCTGACCTGCTTGAGTTCCATTCCTGTCTTCCTTTGTGATAAACAGCAATGTGGAAGTAAACCAAATAAACCCTTTCCTCCCCAACTTGCTTCATGGTCATGATGTTTGTGCAGGAATAGAAACCCTGACTAAGGCAACCATGTAGTTAGCCTGGTTGATTCTAGAACTTTGATGTTATGAATCTATCCATTCATTTTCTCACCTCCTAGAGACCTCCATTTCTGGTGGCATTATGACCACAATTTCCCCGTTGTCACATTAGTTAGAGAGATTCACTGATCTACAAGTATGATCATCTAACTGTGCCTGGAATCCTGGTGTTAGCACCTGCTCCTCTTAATGGTCCCAGCTCTTCCTCTAGCTCTTAAGCCTCTGCTAAATGATCAGGCTCTGCTGAGTACTTCAACCACTGCTATTGTGAATCTATCCTTCCCGCATGGTCTGCACACTTATTCTTCTGAATAGTCTCTAAATTATATGCCCAGACTCACTTCTGAGATTTTGGTCACTGACTGTAGATTGTTCCTTTCAAAAGTCCCCTAATGTTCTAGCTGTCATCTACTGATCAATGGAAACTCTTCTCTACAGTATTTCTGTATTCTGATTCTTGCGAAGTTGTTCCTGTTCTCCAGGCATAGAAACATTCCTAGTTAACTGTCTTGTTTGCTGTATGGCATAGCCAATGAGGTCAAGGAGCCTTGAAAGAACTGTAAACACAGCAGATGTTACTCACATTCATCAGTTGGTACCTATTAGAATACACACAGATCAATAGATAACACAAAAATGACATATTGTTGAATAGATCCATGCATTTCAATGTGATTTGGATCAAATTGTGATAAAATGATTATACATTTTTATTCTTGCCAAGGTACTTACTATTTTCCTAATGCCAAAGAACAACACTCAGGCTGCCCACCACTTTTAATCATAAGATAAATCTATGAGCATTTTAGATATGTTATTGGCATATGAGTTTATAGATGAGTTATTGTTCTCATTTGTGAAATTAAAAAATATTGTTTCCATAAAACATTTTGATAATTGTTTGCTGCTATCTCTTCTGGGCTCATTTTGTACTTTAAATACTAGGTGTTTTTGTTTTGTTTTGTTTTGTTTTGTTTCTGTCATGTCTGTCATGTGATAGTGACATCATACTCTTTAGTAAGAAAAGAGTAGAGAAGCCAATCCCTATTATTGTGAGATAATGAAGAGAAAACTAATTGGAAAGAATACGGATGTGCTGGGAAGGGGATGAATACACTTTAGAAAGCTATTAACAGCTCCTGTGTTTTGGTCTTCATTAGCTATTCTCAGTTTTCATTCCTATAAGGTTCTCCCTCATTTTTCTTAAGAAAACTAAAAAGTTTAAGTGTTGAAATATAAGAGTGAATTAATAAAGGCAAGCTGTGGTTGTTTCCATGTGGCAGCAAGGACAGTCCTCCAGACCTTATTTGAAAGTAAATTTTCATTGCCATCAGTGTCTGAGTATAGATTTACATATGCATCATATACATATATACACATATATATACATATACATATACACACATGCCACACATGCATTCTCTCTTTATATATATGTATATAAAGATGTATATATATATATATATATACACACACACACACACACACACATACATATACGTTTGTATGTGTGTGTGTATCCATGTGCATATGTGTGTTCGTCAAAGCTTCATTCAAAACTTTGTGTAGAAGGACCTTCCTACTCTCTGCCAATAGGAGTCAAAATTGTTAGCACCCTTTAAAAAGCAATTTGTCAAAAGTATATAGAGACATATATATTATATATATGTATATATATGAATAAATATATGATATATATATAGATATCATTGACAATCATTAAATGCTTACAAAGACATTTCCAAAACTACAGTATTCTAAGACAAAATGATTTTGAATTAATCTTTGTTGAAATAATGAGCAATTATATAAAACCTCAGCAACTTACAATCACACATTCATTTCCTGATCCCAGTACTATGAGCCCAGGTGCTGTATCTAAAGTTCTGTTCTTCTGAACTCTGGCTTAGGAAAGCCCCTGAGTTGGCCATACTTGTCCCACAGACCAACACAGAAGCAATAGAGGCTGAAGTCCTCTTGTGACTGCACTTGTTGATCTGCCTAGGCAGAAGGGCATGACTCCTCTCATCACATGCCACTGGCCTACTCAAGTCAAGTGGCTACTTCTGGAACCAAAGGAGGGAGAGTGTGGCCATCACTCAGCTGAGCAACTGAATCAGGAAACTAACACCATCCTCACAATGGCATGTCCAAACATTGTCTCCAAAAGGGTTTTCATTCAGGAGTATTTTAAAATAGATCCAAATCACACAGTTCTTATGTTAGCGAACACATATATGTAATTTCAAATTGCAAACATTAGCTTAATAGCATGGTTTTCATTAAAATTGTCCTTTAGTGTGATATCATATTTCATTAAATACAGAAACCATAATTTCTCAGTAGTTTGTCTCTTTAGATCACTCCCAATCTTTTGTTCTTTGTAACACACATTTCTGATGTTATGAAAACCTTTGTATTTTTTCTGATCATAAAATCCTTTCTTTTGACTAGACGCCCAGAAGAATAATAACTGGGTCAAAGAGTGTGAATATTTTTAGAGTTCTGAAAATACTTTGACAAATTGCTTTTCAAAAGGTGCTAACAAATTTGACTCCCATTTGCAGAGAGTAGGAAGGTCCTTCTGCACCAAATTCTTAGTGACAATGGTGTCATCAGTGGAAGGAAATACCTTTGACATGATTTCTTGCCCTGGATATATTTGTCCCTCTTGTTATTAATTAGTGTATTAGTCTAGAGTCACAGAACTCTAGTCTCGTTGTAGTAAAGGAATTTATTGATGACTTACAGTCTGTAGTCCAACTCCCAACAATGGTCGGCAGCAGCTGTAAATGGAAGTTCAAGGATACAGCAGTTGCTCAGTCAGTCCCACAAGGCAAGCAGACAAAGCAGAGCAAGCCTTCCTTCTTCCAATATCCTTATATAAGTCCCCAGCAAAAGGTATGGCCCAGATTAAAGGTGTGTGCCACACCTTTAATCCCAGGTGATCTTGCTTGAACTAAACTTGTATCTCTCAGCCTCCAGATTAGAGCCACAGGTGAGCCTTCTAATTCTGGATTGTAGTTCATTTCAGATAGAGTCAAGTTGACAACCAGGAATAGCCACTACAATCCACCCCTTGTCAACTTGACACAAATAATACCTCATGTCCACATGAAACAATAACAAAATCATGAATACGCCTAACATGATATAACTATTCCTCATACAATCGCAAACACATTTGTAAATTTACCATGGGGCAATGTCCCTTGGAAACATTCTTTTAGTGTCTCAACTTAAATACCAATAAATGTTAAAGAAATTGGAAGAAAGAAAAAGGTAGTCTTAACAAAATAAGACAGAAGCATTCATATTACTTTATATTCCTCGTTTCTGCAACTGATTACGTGGCCTTAGCGGGTATTTATAACTACCTTCTTCTACTACCCATTCTGTATTTCCTTTCCCCTCAGCAAGCACCTCAGCAGATCTTGGCTCTTTTCCTGAAGGATTGACCCATACCTTCATTCCTGATGGGTCTGCATCCTTTGCCGTCCTGCTTGGATTAGGCTGTTGTAATTTCCCATTGACTTTAATCACAGGACATGGAAGTACTAAGAGATGCCCTAAGGGATCCCCTGCACTAGGAACCCAAATCTGGAGAATCACGATGAGGACTGAAAACGTCTGCAGATGAGTCCTTCGAGGGGTCATCTTCAGATGCCACAAGTCGTTGCGTCAGTTACTCTGGCAGCCAAAATGGGTTATCTTCGTCCTGCGGAAAAACACAAACAGCTCCCCTGGATCTTATTAAAATAGGATCCGGGCCTTTCCATTGGCCAGTCAAAACATTCTTCCACTTGACCATCTCCTTTGGCCTATTAGGCTCTAAACAATGATGGTCAGCAGCCAAATGGCCCTGACTGTCCAAATTTAAAAAATTAAGAGTAAAGAGTGCTATAGAGACTGTTGCTCGTGGCACTGAGGGTAGAGCCTCCTCGACTCCCCCTTTTTGTTTTATTAGATAAGATTTCAGCGTGTGATGAGACTGTTCTATGATGCCTTGTCCTTGAGGATTGTATGGAAGGCCCGTCAAGTGAGTCACCTCCATTTGGCGACAAAATTGTCCAAACTTTTGAGAAGTATAAGGTGACCCATTGTCGGTTTTGAGGATTTTAGGCTTTCCCCAGGCACTCCAGGCCTCAAGGCAATGTTGGATAACATGTGCTGCCTTTTCTCCCGATAAGGGGAAGGCAAACATAATTCCAGAACAGGTGTCAATAGAAACATGTAAATACTGAAGTCTCCCAAAGGATGAAATATGAGTAACATCCATTTGCCAAATCTGCAATGGCCTAATTCCTTGTGGATTAATGCCCACATGAGGCACGGGTAAAAATTGACAGCAATTCTGACATTGAGTAACTATATCTCTAGCTTCTTTTCTAGTTATATCAAATCGACGATATAACGTCTCTGCTGTCACATGAAATTTTTTTATGAAATTCTTTGGCCAGATCCAATTTTGAGGATAGGGCAATAGCAACCAACTTTGTGGCTCGATCTGCCAAGTCATTTCCCTGAGACATCGGACCTGGTAGACCAGAGTGAGCCCTAATATGTGTAATAAAAATAGGATATCTTCTATTGGCCAAGGTAAATTGAATCTTTTGGAAAACTTCTACAAGCCTACTAGAGGGCCTAATCAATCCAGCAACTTCCAAGACTTTAACTGCATTTACCACATAAAGGGAATCAAATACAATATTCAAGGGGCCTGGAAAGGTTTCTAAGACTTCCAGTACCACCAAGCACTCCACAATTTGAGGTGAAACTTCATTATATTGTTTAGATGTAACTTTATTATCAACCACATAAGCGCCTACTCCTGTTTTTGACCCATCTGTATACACCACT
>JADRCD010217526.1:3912-33173 GCA_019843815.1 Montemys delectorum
TCTCTCTCTCTCTCTCTCTCTCTCTCTCTGTCTCTCTGTCTGTCTCTGTCTCTCTGTGTGTCTCTCTCTGTCTCTGTCTCTCTCTCTCTCTCTCTCTCTCTGTCTCTCTCTGTCTCTGTCTTTCTGTGTCTCTCTCTCTGTCTCTGTCTCTCTGTGTTTCTCTGTCTGTCTCTCTGTGTCTCTCTGTGTCTCTGTCTTTCTCTCTCTGTTGTATTTTTGAGCCAGGTTTCTCTGTGTCTTCTCGGTGTTAGCCCTGGCTGTCTTGGAACTTGTTCTGTAGACCAGGCTGGCCTTGAACTCAGACATCTGCCTGTCTCTGCCTCCCAAGTGCTGGGATTAAAGGTATGTGCCACCACTGCCCCTGGATTTATCTTTTCCTTCTAGATATATGTAAGGGGGAAAGAGCATGACTACAGGGGGCAGATTTCATTTCTCCTATCCTCAGAACTGCAATAAAGGAAGGCGCTGCTTCTGAGGTCAAAGGAACCTGGGTTCAAGTTACTTTTCAGCCTCAGGGTCACTCTGTGGCCTTAAGCCACAAGGTTAGAAAGCAATTTAGGGTCCAGTTTTCTGCATATGCAAAATAAGATGATCCCAGTGATGATGACATTATTAATCACGCCTGCTTCAATGGACCACCATCAATCACACAGCAGATATACACACTGAGATGTATAAAAGAGCAAATGATAGTATATAGCACAGATGAATCGCACAAAGTTGAGGGAGGAAATCAGATGCAAGTGAGCACATGTAGGGGCTGAGGTCAGAGCTCAGTTGGGACTGTGCTTGCCTTGAATATGAAGCCCTGGGTTTGATCCCCAGGCATTGAATAACCAGGCATGATGGGGCACACTTGCAACTCCATCTTTGGATACATAACAAATTTGTGGTCAGTATGGGCTAAAAGAGAACCCAAGTTAAAAAAGAAAGAAAAAGTATGAGTCCGTTTGTAAGGAGTTGGAGACCAGGCAAAACTGGTGTATGATGAGACAGTAAAATTCATTGAGCTGTGGCCTGAAGACATGAGTATTTTATTGTATTTAAATATACTTCAAAACAAAAAAAGGGGCTAGAGTGTCTCTGAGGTTAAGAGAACTGGCTGCTCTGGCAAAGGACCTGGATTCAATTCCCAACACCCTTGTGGTGGCTCATAACCATCTGTAATCCCAGTTCTAGGGGATCCAACAGGTATGCACACAGTACACAGACATGCATTTAGGCAAAACCTTCATGCATGTGAAGTAAAATAAACCTAAAAAAAGTTATAATGCAAAGATCCTGTAAGTTTGATGTGAATGTTAAATAGTATGCATAAGTGAATGAGTGAATGAATGAATGAATTTAGTACTGACCTACAGGAAACTAATAAATTGTGGCTATTTTGGTAAAAGCAACAGATACAAGATATTGGTAGCTCTGGAGTCCCCCTTTTGTAGGAGAAAGAAATGGGCTCAGAGTAGGAGAGTGACCTGGTTGGGGAGGGGGATTTGAAATCTCCCTGCCCATACTGTGTTGCTTCTATAGGAACATTGACAGCAGTGTGGGAGCAAGGGAGCAGAATAATTAGTAAATGCAATCATCCATAGCAGAAATTAATTTTCCTCTTGGCAGATTCAAAATAAATCTCCCGTAGCTACTTGGTACCTCTCATGATTCATGGGAAGGGCAAAAGGAGGCCAAGCTAGGGGTGAAGAGAGGAGAGCTTTGTTTCTTGGGTGGGCCGGCGCTGAGAAGCCACTGTCCTAGAGGTCATCCATAGGGGTTGCTTGCCTGTAGGGCTTACCAGCCCTTTCCTAGGACTGATGAGGCTGTGGGGCCTTAGCAGTCTGGTTTAGGTGGGACTTGGTCCTGTCTTCCCTGGCCCTCAGGCTTAAAGGTACATAGAAACCTCTGCATCCCATCTGATCTCCCCTCTGAAGTGATTAAATAGCCTTTCCACCCTTTGCAGCTAGATCCTGAGACAGATGTCTAGCTTAGCTACAGCGTTCAGGAATGGCTGTTACAGGGCTAACCCCTTTTGTGGAATGTGTCTCGAAAATCAACCATAGTGCTTGGGGAGGGGTCCAAGGCCTGGGAACAGAGAACAGAGACCATAAGGTTGTCCCCACCTGCAGTTTTCCTGGTTAGTGGCTCCTTAAATCTTCTATCTTGGGCATCCAACTTGTCTTCCTCTCATTCCATGCTGCCAGGCAGTCCTGAATTTGTGACCTTGCCAATGGTCTTGGGCAAGTGACTTAATCTCTCTGAGATGGGAAGCATATTCACCTTGGCTACATGGCAGGATGGTAATGTGGGGCAGATGGGAGCAAGGCACTCTGCAAAGGGCCCTGTACAGAGGTATAGGGACTTGTAGCTTTTAGGATAGTGCCACTGTTAGGGATGCCTAAGAGTCAGAGCCTGGTTCATCCACTGGACTCCCTGCCCCAGGCTCACAGGTGGTATGTGTACTGTAGGAAATTCTTTAAAATGCATATACTTAGCGAAACAGGAGCCAGCACTGTGGAGGCTTACTCTGCAGGCCCAGCTTGGACTCAGCCTTTCCTTATGAGATTATATGTGATGGTATCTTTAACTACTATTATCATTTGTCCCATTTACAGACAGGTAAAGTCAGGCTCAGGGAGATCACTATTCCCAGTCGCACACTTATATGCCACCAGTCTGTCAGCCCCCCAGCTCTCAGTCCCCACATGGTGAGGAGACAGATGTCAAATGGCAGCACTCTTCCCTAGGGAGCCACCCATGGTCACGGAGTCTCTTTCTCTCAACTCATCCATTCCTGATCTCTCCATCCCATCTCATTACTCTCTCCAGCCCAGGAGGCTGTGCAGTGAGGAGAAGTTGGCTTTGATTTCAGCTTCTTTGGCAAACGAGGCGCGACAGGGTCATGGCTGCTGTGTTAGGCTCAGTCTCAGGTACAGTGGTCCACAGGAAGCTAAGCCCATGTCTCAGATGAGCTGTGGTGTGGCTGGTCGGGGTGTGTGTCGTTTTTTCTTTCTCGGCGGCGATGTTGGCTCATGAGGCAGAGCAGGACTCAGCCGATTCTTCCCATCAGCCACCAGTGTTGTGGGCTCTCTGATTCTCAAGGCCTCCCCTGATGGGGCTAATGTCTTCTTTGCTGGTGCCCTTCTAAAAGATATGGTGAATCATTTTTAAAATTATTTATTTTTACTTTATGTGCATCCATGTTTTGCCGCATGCATGTCTGGGTAATGGCGTAGATTCCCCTGGAACTGGAGTTACCGGGAGTTGTGAGCTGCCATGTAGGTGCTAGAATTGAACCTGGGTCCTCTGGAAGAGCAGCCAGTACTCTTAACCACTGAGCCATCTCTCCAACCCCTGTGGTTCATAATTGTCAAGCTGTATTCCCACAGTCTTCCTCCACCAAAAGTTATTCTTGCTAGAATATGGGTGAGAGGGGGGGAAAGGTCAGGTTCTTAGGGCTCCTTCCAGCAGTGCCGCTCAGAGAGAGAAGACGGAGGCCCTATAGAATCAGCACAGCCACCACAGCCATGGCTCAGGGTTCCCTCATATCCCACCCCCATGGCTGCTAGCTGGGGTGGGGATGATAGGACTCCCTGACTTGGTACTTGATGAAAGAAGTCCTGTTTCACCAAGCCACTCTCTTCTTTTTTTCTTGACTTCCTTCTATCCATATTGGAGAACAGCTGAGCAATTGGTCTGTCAGACTT
Organism: Montemys delectorum; assembly: GCA_019843815.1. Lineage (NCBI taxonomy): Eukaryota > Metazoa > Chordata > Mammalia > Rodentia > Muridae > Montemys > Montemys delectorum. Next base: position 7,608 of record JADRCD010217526.1, read on the forward strand.
ATGGACTCAAGTAAAACTTGAATATCTTTGGTATCTGAATTGCCTTTGACCCTTGCTTCTCTCTCACATCCTACAGTATCTTTCAGTGGGCTTGGGAGCAGAAACTGCCTTTTGTCTCACTGAAGATGGTGCCCAGGATAGAAATAATGCATATCAAATACACACAGGGATTCCTTGGGGGGAAGTGACACATGTTCTAGGAAGGTTTATACTGGTTTGGTGCCCAGGAGAAGTGGTCGGGAAACTAGGCTTTCTCCTAATGTGCATGCACTAAATGCCCCTGGAGAGTTGGAGACCCACCCTGGATAGAGGCAAATATGGAATTTATGGTGGTGTATCTACTGAACCATTCACACCCTGGTTTGGGACCTGGAGGGAGTCAGACCTGTCCCAGTCATCACTGGGTGGATCCTGGAGGATCACTTTCTATTTCCAGATCTCTTTGCCTTTGTCCACGAAATACTGGAGTTGAACCAAAAAAAAAAAAAAAAAAAAAAAAAAAAAAAAAAAAAAAAAAAAAAAAAAAAGACCTTTAATGATTCCATGAATATCTTAGAAAGCAAAATACACAGATTTTCCTTTTAGGAAAAGCCAAATTTCCTTTGCCTCTGCTGAGGGTTGGGAAGCCAGCTGGGTGGGAGTTATAAAACCCTGGCTAGAGTTAGAGACAGAGGGGAGTTGGTGGGACCTGCTGACCTCAGCTGACTCACACAGTCAGGGGTTCTAGAGGTTGACTGTGTGCACCTTTGAAGCAGTGGTTTGAAGCACTTTTATGAACTGCATGTTGACAGAGAGCATGTAAGTCATCCCCTTGGCATGTTGTATTTTCTCAGACATGCCATTTCAAACTAAAACCCTGAAATATAGGGCCTTATTTCAGGTACATTTGCATATCCTGTCTGGGATGTTCAGTCCCGTCAGGAAGGTGGATTTTGCTTCAGTCCATGGATTTATTGCTGGTTTTTTTTTTTTTTTTTTTTTAATGAGCTGTCCATCAGAGGCTGTGAGTTTCCTCTTGGTGGTAATGGTCAGACAAAAACTAGGTGGTATGCTGTATGCCAGTCTAGGCAGGGACTCTGCAGAATGACTTCTGAATGTATACCCAAAGCAACCTCCCCTCTTTGCTGCCACGTGGACTTGTTATTTTAATGCCTTTAACTGTATGAAAGGGCAGAACCTTTGAGGCAGGTGGGTGTCTGGGATCCCTTGCAGCTCTGCCTCCAGTGCAGACCCTCCACACACACATGGGGTGAATGACATTTTGCCATTAGCTGAGGCTTCTCTAGGAACCCATCCTTTGCAGGGATTTGATCCTTCCGCTGTCTAGCCATGAATGTTTCAGGAAGCTGCAGTGTCCAGAAGTTCCTGAGTTGTAGAGCACACACAAGGAATGGGGCATGAGGCCTGTGGCTGGCTCTGCGTCCTTGAATGAGTCGCTCAAGCTCTTTGAATCTCAGTTGCTCCATTAGTGAAGAGTTGCGGATTTTCTTCCTGCCCTTTCCAGTTGGACTGCTTTATGATTTAAGCACTCTGTGTTTGAGCTCAGTCTTCTGTTCTCAAGCTGTTTGTTCAACTCTGTTTTATTAGGGGTTCTGGGCCCTATTAAAACAACACAACACAAAACAAAACAAAAAACCAAGTAGCCTTGGGAAGCAAACAGTAAAAACAAGTGGAAACATATTACTGTATTATTCATAACAAAGTGTAAGGAAGGATTATAACTAGACTTAAGGAAGTTGATTATTTTTGTTTGTTTGTTTTGAGACAGTCTCTTTATAGAGCCCTGGCTGTCCTGGAATTCACCATGTAGACCAGGCTGGCTTCAAACTCACAGAGATCATCTACTTGTCTCTACCTCCTGAAATCCTGAATGCTTTGATTGAATGCATGCACCTCCATGTCTGGTGAAAAATTGACTATCTAGGAATATATATAAATAAATAAATAAATATATATATATATATATATATATATTATATGTGTGTATAAATGAACAGTTAAAGTTTTTTTTCCTGAGACAAGTTCTTATGTAGCCCAGAGTACCCTTGAATTTGCTATATAACCAAGGCCTCTATCTCCCGAGAGCTGGGATGTGTACCAACACATCTGGTTTATGCGGTGTTGGGAGAATGAACCAGGGCTTGGTGAATATTAGGCAGGCATTCTACTTGAGCTTGTATCCCCAGCCCAACAAATTGTCAAAACTGATATATGATAGTCACCTAGCAGAACACTGAGCTGCCACAAAGGTAATATACTCCCTCACAATTCTCATAGATTCCTTCTAGGACCAAAACCTGAAGATGCTCAAGTCATGTATATGAACTGGCTGGTGCACGTAACCTACATCATCCTTTCATAGACTTTTATTGATCTTTCTCTCTTTCTTCTCTCTCTCTCCTTCTCCCTCTCTCTCTCCTCTCTCTCTCTCTTCTTCTGTGGTACAAGGGATTGCTCTTGGAGGTACTTGCCTGTGCGTGCTCGGCAAGCATTTGGCCACTGGCTGGCCTCTATTCCCAGCCCTCTCTTTCATACTTTAAATTGTCTCTAGATGACTCATAATTCCAAATACGACACACATGCTAAGTAAATAGTTGTTACACTCTGTTGTTTTGGGAGTCGTGACAAACAGTCTGTTCATGTTCAGTTCAGAGTCAATTAAGAATATTTTACATACATGATTGGTTGAATCTGAGGATTGAGAACTCAAGAATATATAGATAGCCTACTACATATTTGTTTCATTTGAAAAGTACTTTATATAAATGGAGTCTCTCCACTCTTTCTTCTTTCTGCGTGCTCTAGGAGATGTGAACCTGAATGAATCCATTTTATTTTCTATGAGAAACTTCAAGTAGTGACAAGATTCTGACCACTTTCATCGCAGGGTTACCCTGCAGCTGGCACATGCTGAATCCAATATGCCAAGAGGGCTCTTTAACATTGTCAAATAACTTTTGTAGTTAAGTACATATTCCCCTTGTCGAATCTTCCGGAAGAGATCTTCTAGTCTGTGTCCTAAAAGTCCCTTAGCTGCCATCTTCAGTAACAAAGAAGGCCGAATCACTTCTGTGATTCTGTGGTATAAACAGGTGTTGCTGTTGGGTTCAATTTAATGAAGCAGACGTGTGGTATGAAAAGTCATCGGAGGCTGGGTGTGCTGGCGGATGTCTGTAATTCTAGCACTTGAGAATCTGAGGCAGGAGGCAGGATGCAGGAGGATTGATGTGAGTTTAAGGCCAACCTGGACTCCATCATGAGTACTATGCCAGACAGGGTTACAGAATAAGATTGTCTCAAAAAAAAAAAAAAGACAAGACAGAGTGTGATGGCAAATCTTCTTTGTCAACTGGACAGGGTGTGTTTATAAGGGTGCTTCCAGAAAGGCTTTTAAGCAAAGAAGAAACCCATCCTGAACGTGGGGGGTGCCATTCCTGTGGCTGAGGTTCTGGACTGAGTGAAACGGAGAAAACAGGCTGAGCACCCAGACCTATCCCTCTCCGCTCCCTGGCCGAGGACGTAATATGACCAGCTGTCTCACACTCCCGCCCCACATTTACAAAGCCCTTGTGACCTTCCCCTCCGTGAGATACTGTACCCCCGAACCATGAAGTAAAATGAGAGCCTCTTTCCTTAAATTGTTGTTTTTGCCAAGTGTTTTGTCACGGTGATGGAAAAATAACTAGTTTAAAAAGGCATGGAATGTGATCCTCACTCCGAAAATTCTAGCTAGGAAGGTAAGGCACAGAATACGGCCTAGGGATCGACATCACTGGAGTGATAGGAGCAGAAGAAACCACAGACAGACAGACAGACAGACAGACAGACAGACAGACAGACGCATACACAGAGGACTGGGATCAGGTGGGTCCTGGACACTCCGATGGGGATGTCCCCGCAGCCTGGAAACTCAGTGCTTTTTAAAATTCACAGCTAAAAGAGTAGGTGGGTTAGCTAATCTTGGTAGGGAAGTGTCCTCAGGCTGCAGTCATCTTGGAGGAGAAATCTGTGGTTGATACTCTTGTACGCAGTTAACATCCTCGGAACAGGGGGCAGGGAGGGCTTGCTGTTCCCATGGATCTGAGACATTGGTGTCCTTCACTTGGCAGGGTTATACTTGCTCCCCAAAGAAACCATGACTTATCCAGATTGTACTGTGTCCCTTAAATAACATCATATAGAATGATTTAACGAATACGGACTTGGGGCAGTAATAAAGATAGTTCAGCTTGTGACACCCTGTTAACTGGCTGGCATCATCAGTGCCAAGGAGCCTAAGTAGGCATGAGCCAGCGACTCATCCTGACCTGACTCTTATTGCTCTGAGAAATCTTTGTAGGTATACAACATGTAGTGTTCCAGACAGCTAGTATTGAGAGGAGAGCAGGGACTGAGAGGTACCCAGGTCATCGCTTATGGGGTCTAGCCAGCCCACAGGCCCTTACAATGTACTACTTTATACATAACAGTTCTAAAATTTGGCTTCAACTTTTATAAATAAATACTTGTTTTTCTTTATAATAACTCAAGGGTTAGGGCTGTAGCTCAGTGGGAGAGGGCTTGCCTGGGATAAGCAAGGCTCTGCCTTTGATTCCCTGTACTTCTTCAAAAGCTTGTATTTTCTGGTATCTCCTGGGGCCAGGGATCAGGTATCTAGTCATAAAAGGTTCACCATTTGGAATCCTCCATGTGAACCCACGTCATCTGTTTCCCTTTGTTGTGGTTGTTGTTGTTTGTTGTTTGTTTGTTTTAGATTTATTTATTCTACGTGAGTACACTGTTGCTGTGAGCACATATTACAGATGGTTGTGAGTCACCATGTGGTTGCTGGGATTTGAACTCAGGACCTCTGGAAGAGCAGTCAGTGCTCTTACCCACTGAGCCATCTCTCCAGCCCCTCTCTTTTTCTTTTAAGATGAGGCTTGCTCTTTCCTGGGCACTCTAGTCTCCACTACTCACTGTGATCCCCAAAACTCCTGAACATTTTCCTCATATGATAAAGAAATGTTGGGTTTTTTTTTTTTTTTGGACTCTTATCTTTAGCAGAGTAAAAATAAGTACCTAAGAGAGCTGTGTGCTTTCAAAAGAGGCAATAGAGCTAGCTGGGTGTGGTAGTGCATGCCTCTGATCCCAGGGTCCAGGAGGTGGGAGGAGAAGCAACAGGAGAATAAGGTTCTCTTCAGCCACATCAGAAGTTTAAGGCCAGCCCAGGTCACATGAGAATCTGGTCTCAGAAATCATCAATCAACCAATCATGAAGCAGCAAATTAAAAAAAAATGCTTAAATAAAAAAGAGAGGACTGGAGAAATGGTTCAGTGGTCAAGAGCACTGGCTTCTTTTGCAGAGGACCAGGGTTCAATTCCCAGTATCAACATGGTGGCTGGCTCACAGCTGTCTTTAACTCTACTCCCAGGGTATCCAGAAGTCTCTTCTGGCCTCTGTGGGCACCATAAATGCATGTGATACACAGATATCCATGTGGGCAAAAGACCTATACATATAAAATAAATTAATTCAAAAAAGAAAGAAAAATATAAGAATCAAACAAAAAAACCAAAAAACTCAACATGAAAAAGCCCATTGCAGCATGCATTTGCCATAGGTGGGTCATTGAAGGAGTATAGTAGTCTACAGCCCCTCTCATATGTGCAACATGCTCGGTTCATAACAGAGAAATACCACCTTAAGAGTGATCCTGATAGCTGTGGTTTACTAAGGGCTAAAACACACCGGGTAACACTCAATCTTTGCAGTATTCCCTGCCTTGCAGATGAGGAAAAAGACATCGAGAGGTTAGCTAACATACCCAAAGTCACACAGCTACTTAAGGATCCAGAGAGGGTTTGAGTGAAAGCCGGACAGACTCCAAAAGCCATGCTCACTGTTGCAACCTCTGTGATTTGGAGCTCTAAGACAGATATATCTCTGACATAGTGAGACACATGTATGCACTGTATGTGTGTGCTCTTTGTCTCTACTGGAATATAAGTCACACAAGAGCCAGGTTCTGGTCCGTTTAAACTCTGCCTATGTAGAATGGTACCTGTGACTAACACTCAGTAAATAACTTTGAATGGGTGTGTTGGACAGAGAAGCCTTTTGTTGCTGAACCTTGACCTCTGTGTAGCTCAGCCTGCTGGGGGCTCAGGGTGGACATTTTGTCATGTCACAGGACAGGAGTGTCACTTCAGTTTGCTACACACCTAACTGTCCCAAACCTGGTCCTTCCTCTTTTCTTTTTCTTTCTTCCTTTCCTCTTTTTCTTTTTCTTGACAGGGTTTCTCTGTGTCACCCTGGCTGTCCTCAAATTCAATGTGTAGACCAGGTTGGTCTCAAACACAGATTATTTATTCACCTGTCTCTGCCTCTACCTCCGAAGTGCTGGGATTAAAGGTACACGCCACTACCCCAGCCCTTTCCCTTTTCTAAGTCATTCCTCCTCCACTCTCTGGAGCTTGAGATGAGACATTTGGTGGGCTGGAAAGTGGAGAAGAGAAAAGCACTGTTTACAAAGCCATCTGGGAGAGGAAGCCATCCTTTTTACCAGGTGATTCGAAGTGTAGGGTGTTTGTGCCTGGGGCAGTGGTCACGGGTTGGTGGGTAGTGTTTCACTGCTTGACTCCTGAGTGGGGCAGAGGTAGTGGAAGGCTGTGGGAGGGGCTCGATGACGCAATGGCTGTGGGTGAGAGCTTCCTTCTGGGATCTGCTTGCTTCAGGTGTTTAGAAGAAAAGCTTGAGGAAATGACTGGGGTTCGAGTTTATTTGAAAGTTGATTCCAGGAAGTACCAATAGGTTACTAAGTCAGGGGAGAGAAGGTAACCAATAAAGAGCCTCTTAATCAAGACAGCCATCACCAGGGTGGCCTTGGGCCTTCATGATGTTAGGAAGATCTGGAAACTAGTGGAGGACCTGTGCCTTAGACATAGAGCACGTCAGGGGTGAGGGAGCTGTGGTATTGATGGCCCATCTCCCTCAGTCATTGGTTGAAGGCTGCTTGGCACTTTTAGGCATCTGTGAGGGTGCTGAGAGGCCATGGACTGACATAGGGACTGGCAATTAGAATTAATGTGGAGTTGGACCCAGGTTCAAATCCCAGCACCCACATGGCAGTTCACAACTATCTGTTATTCCAGTTTCAGAGGGCCTGACACATTCACACAGACATACATAGAGGCAGGACACCAATGCAAATAAATTTTAAAAAAGAGTTGGACAGATGTACACCAAAATGATGCAAAGGAAGGGGTTGGGATATGGCTCTACAACTACTTCTGTGCCCACTATGTCAGAGTAGGCTGGCATCACCGTTGGACTCCAGGGCTGTTGTAGAGGAGCTAACCCTGCCCTGTGTCAGTTAGCTTTTGCCATATAATAGAAGATCTCATCAAATTAGGACCCGAAATAACCATTTATTTAGCTTTCCATTCAACGGACAACTTGAGCTGGGCTCAGCTGTGTTGTGTTAATGTGGTCAGAAGGCCAATGGCTGGGAGCTGTGGAATTTAAGAAGTGGGTCAGCTCATCTCCATTCACATGATCTCTCAGGCTTGCTGGTACTTGTTCTCAGGGTGGAAATGCACTCCAAGAGAATGAGGGTGGCAAGGGCTCTGAAGCACTGGGCTTGGAACTCGTGCACCACCTTCATCAACTTCTGTTGGCCAAAGTCCCAAGGCAAGCCCAGAGTCATGGGTTAAGAAAAGAGTCTCCTTGCTAGGAGCAACTTCGAAGTCATGTTCAGGAGGATAAGTTCAGGAAGAGGAACACTCGCAGCTATTTTTGCAAATAATCTACCATGGTCCATGCCCTTCGGCATCTTATGATCATGGGTAGACAATCAAAACCAGTGTATGCTCTGCTATTTTAAACACAGCAGGAGTCAGGAGCTTTCTGGCTCAAGTATGGGAAAGTGTTATCTCCTTCCTGGCTTCTTTTAGATCTCATCTCCTTGGGCTGCTGTAAGAGAGCAGCCATTTTTGATGGGTAGCATGCAATGTGTATTTCCTATAGCAGTGGCCTTGTGGACAGAGAGCAGAAAAGAGCTGAGTTGTCTGAAGCTAGGTCAAGATTATATAATTTGTATTTTGGCAACTTCATTTGTTGTCATTGTTTTGACTGGATGTAGACCCTTCTGCATGCTAGGCACTCCATTATGGAACTCCATCCCCAGCCCCCTTATCTTTGATTTTAAAGCCCCTCCCTTCCAAGACAGGAGGGGTTTTTGGATTATCTCTACCTGAGAAGCCAAGTGTAAATTAAGCATGCTGAGTGCAAATGTTTAGGAGTCAAAGTTGGTCTGCCTGAAGGGTTCCCACCTGTGCTGCTGTGATCTGCCTTGGAACCCAAAGGGATCTTCTTCATGGTTCTGGGTACCATTTTCTGGATATCTTAAAATGGTCATTCATAGCTATCGTGAGCCAGGACAATTTGGCCAGAGTGGTGGAGGTACCAAGGGCTGCAAACCCAACTCTCTTACTTACGATTGGACCTCATCATTAGCTTTCTTTTTCTTTTTCTTTTTCTTTTTCAAGACAGGGTTTCTCTGTATAGCTCTGGCTGTCCTGGAACTCACTCTGTAGACCAGGCTGGACTCGATCTCAGAAATCCACCTGCTTCTGCCTCCCAAGTGCTGGGATTAAAGGTGTGTGCTCCCACTGCCCAGTCATTATTAGTTTTCTATGTGCCCAAGCAGTGCATTGAGAGGAGATGATTTTTGAAGATCGACATTTGTCATCCCTCAATGTCACACACCTTTTCCAGCCACACTTTGCAAGCAATCACTCTCACTCTCCCTTCCCCACACCCTCATCCTGTGAAACCTTCCCCCCCCCCCCGCCCACCCCTGACCAGTGTTTGAGCGGCCCCCCCCCCCCCCCCCCAGCACAAACACTGCAGGAAGTTTGGGCAGCCACAGAGTTGACAGGGCCATCTCCCTCTGTCGTCCATTTCCAGGAAAGAATCAGAGCAGGAGGATGGTGACTTGCATCTGTCTGCTGGGTAGCAGAAAGCACAGTGGAAGAGTCGGGCCTTATCTGTTCACCGTTTAGCGCAGACAACTCATTTACAGCAGCTGCTTCCAGACATAGTCCGGATCATCCAGAGATGGCTCAGTCCCATCAGCAGGCAGTGGGGCTGGGATTTAACTCTGATTATCTGAATGGCTCACTGGGTATCTCCCATATGCCCTGAAACAACAGGCTTTGCTGTTGCTTCACTCACAGAACTCCTAGATAATTTTTCTCTTGCTCGCCTCTGCTAGAGTACCCTCTCCTCGAAGCGCCTGGAATAATATCAGCAACCACCTACTGGGCGACAGGAGTGAGGCTCAGATGAAGTGGAGGCGAGGGAAATGCTTTGCATACCAGCCTTGTACAGGCAGGGAGGGGCTGCCCAGGACAGTGCCTGCACCTTTGGGAGCACAGTTGTCACCAGGTCTCCCTGTGGTTCTTCACATACACATTCACTTGAGATCTGGGCAACAGCCTCACTTTAGAGATGGCCAAGACCTGAAGCACAGGGTGGTTAGGAAATTTGCTCAATATGGCTCAGCTGGTTCCAGCACCCGGCTAGAGGACATAGGCATTATCCCATTTAGTTTTACAGCAGCCTTAAGAAGTAATTGGTTTTTTATTGTATTGGCTCATGAGAGCAGATTGCCTAAATGTCCAGGTATTTTGTGAGTCAGCCATTATTAATCGTGAACTCACACAAATGTGAACTCATACAATTAATCAGATCAATTATACTAAAAGCAAATGTAATAAGTCCCCCTAAGCTCATCCAATTCCTGACTCTTTCTCACTGTCCCAGGGCAAAGCAAAGTAGTTGCTACTTTGGATTTAAAAAAAAAAAAATCATTTTTTTCTGTAGGGTGGGAAGAGACTGCCTCAGCCGGAAGCCACTTCTTCCGGCCATTCTCCAGGGCAGATCACGGTAGGAAGCAGCCACCCAGGCCTCAAGGAAGAAAAACACTTGCTTCCCATGCTCCCAGCACAGCAATAGAAAGTTCTGCGCTTGAGCTTTGAGACCCCTATCTGGGTCCCAGAAGAACTGGACTTCTCTGGTGGGACGGTGGAGTGGGAAAAGTGTGTGTGTGTGTGTGTGTGTGTGTGTGTGTGTGTGTGTGTGTGTGAGAGAGAGAGAGAGAGAGAGAGAGAGAGAGAGAGAGAGAGAGAGATCTTGTGTTACTTGTACTCTGAGATTTTGAAAGCAGCTCATCTAGAAGAATTCATGGCTTTGGGTACCAAATAGACCTGAGTTAATCTCTTGGCCCTCTCTGCCTTCTGTAAGGTAGGTGAGGCATCTAACTTCTCTGAGCCTTAAATTTTCCATCTGTAGAATTGGAGACCATCTGAAGGGAGCTGTGGCATAAAAACTAGCCAAGCAGAGTCCATGTAAAGCATCAGGCTGAAAGAGTAAAGGCCAACAGCAACTGTGCCTGAGTCACTGCTGTCTACATGGCCCAATCATTCCTTGGTAGAAGTCAAAGAGAAATAAACAGAAGGAAGATCCAGTTTTCCCGGGCCACATCATCTAGCCAACAAACATGAACTCAAGGTGTGCTCCGGTGACAAAAAGATTATTTTCCAACCATATTTTCAGTCCATTATGAGCTGGCAACAGCTGAAGGGTTGTCTTTACAATTATTACTTGTTTGCTTTATGTGTTGGGGGTGTTGCCGGCAGGCTTGTTTGTGTATAACTTGTGAGCTTGGTGCTCGTGGAGGCCAGAAGAGGGTGTTGGACCCTACAGAACTGAAGTCACCGATGGGTGTGAGCCACCATGTGGGTGCTGGGAATTGATCTGGAAGAACAGCCATGATCTTAGCTCTTAAGTCGTCTCTTCAGTCCGACTTACTGGTTTTCATTTAGTGGAGTGACTGTGGTACACATCAGTTTGGAACACAGTTTCGTAACAGTAGGGAGAAGAACAGGATAAGACGAACCACCCAGTCACCATACAATGTCACCATAGGTGTGCAGCTGTCACTGCTACACATACCTCATTGGTCAAAACATATCAGATGGGCAAAGTTATTCTGTCTAAGACGAAGAGTCCAACGCTCTTCCAATGAACAGTAACAAAGCCCATGACATGGCTCAGGCCTGGCCTACTATGTATTTGTTATGAAGCTAAGGATGACCTTGAACTCCTGATCTTCTTCCAAGTGCTGGGACTACAGATGTGTTTGAGGTGTTTGGGATCCAACCCAGGGCCTTATGTATTCTAGACACATCCTACCGACTGAGCTATATCCCTAGCCCAAACCATGTGAAAGGTCTTTAAGTCTGTTCTGTTTCAGGCAATGAGGTCCAAGCTCATGAATTTTAAAAAAGTATTTATTTGATTTTATTTTGAATTAGCATATTTTAATTGTACATACTAATGGGTGTTTGTCTTAGTTAGGGTTTTACTGCTGTAAATATACACCATGAGCAAGGCAACTCTTATAAAGGGCAACATTTAACTAGGGCTGGCTTACAGGTTCAGAGGTTCAGTCCATTATCATCAAGGCAGGAGTGTGGCAGCATGCAGGCAGGCTTGATGAGGGAAGAAATGAGAGTTCTACATCTTCATCTGAAGGCCACTAGGAGAAGACTGGCTTCCGTGTGGTTAGGAGAAGGGTCTCATTGCCCACCCCCACAGTGACATACTTCCTCCAACAAGGCCACACCTACTACAACAAGGCCACACCTCCTAATAGTGCCACTCCCTGGGCCAAGCATATTCAATCGACCATAGTGCTAATGTTTTATTTCTATATACACATAAAGTAAAAACTTGTCAAATGCAATTTCCCTTTGTTCACCTTCTTCAGCCACTCCTTCCAACTTCTTCATTGCTATTCTACACTCACAACAACTTTCCCCCAGATTCACACAGGAGAGCACGTGGTGCTTGTGGTGCTTATCATCCTGTGTTTGCTTAATTTGACTTAATGTGAGGTCCTTCAATTTCATTTAGTTTTGCTGTGAATGACATGATTTTGAGTTTCTTTATGGCTAACTAATACTCCATGGTATATATGCCACAATTACTTTATTCATTCATCTGTTGATGCTTAAGGAGGCTGATTGCATCTCTTGACTGCACAGTGTCAAAGTAAACATGAATGTGCAGGAAGGCATCTCCTTCTGTTTGACTTTATTTCCTTTAGATTCACGTACAACAGTAGGATAGCTGGGTCATGTGGTAGGGTTTTTGTTTGTTTGTTTGTTTAATTTTGGTTTTTTATTTGTTGAGGAACTGCTCTACTCTTCTCCATAACCAATTCACACCTATTCCATAAGAGTTGCCCTTTCAGCTGGGCGGTGGTGGCGCACGCCTTTAACCCCAGCACTTCTGAGGCAGAGGCAGGCAGATTTGAGTTGGCCGCCAGCCTGGTCTACAGAGTGAGTTCCAGGACAGCCAGGGCTACACAGAGAAACCTTGTCTCAAAAAACAAAACAAAACAAACAAACAAAAAAAAAAGAAGAAGAAGAAGAAGAGTTGAGTTCCCCTTTCCATATTCTTGCCAGCATTTGTTATTTTTGGTGTTTGTTTATGTATCATACCCATTTTACTTAGGGTAAAATGGTTTCCCATTGAAGGTATGCTTTGTACTATATTGATAGCTAGTGACATTGGCTAATGTTTTTCTTCATATAATTTGTTGAGCACATATATTTCCCACGGAGAAGTGTAGGTTCAGATCGTTAGCCCATTTTTGAAAGACTTATTTTTATTTTTTGGCTTTTTAAGGCAGGGTCTCTGTATAATCCTGGCTGTTCTGGAACTCATCACGTAGATGAGGCTGGCCTTGAACTCACAAAGTGCTGCCTATCTCTGCTTCCTGAGTGCTGGGATTGAAGGCATGTGCCACAATTTTATTTATTTATTTATTTATTTATTTATTATTTTTGAATTACGTGTCTGTGGGCTTCATGTGCTATATGCATGTGGCTATGTGCATGTGAGCACAGGTGCCTAGAGAGGTGAAAAGCATAGATTCTCCTTGGAACTGGAGCTACAGATGGTTGTGGTCCACCCAGCATGAATGCTGGGAACTGAACTTGGGTCCTCTTTGAGAGCAGTGTGTGCTCTTAACTGTGGCACCATCTCTCTAGCCTCCATTTGTCCATTTTAAAAAAATTGAATTGTTGGGCTGGTGAGATGGCTCAGTGAGTAAGAGTGCTGACTGCTCTTCCGAAGGTCCTGAGTTCAAATCCCAGCAACCACATGGTGGCTCACAACCATCCGTAATGAGATCTGACACCCTCTTCTGGTGTGTCTGAAGTCAGCTACTGGTGTGTCAGTGTACTTAATTATAATAATAAATAAATCTTTAAAAAGAATTGAATTGTTGTTGCTGCTTTTGAGTTCCTTATATACTCTGGATTTCCTTCAACAGGTGAATAGCTGGCCAATGTGTGCTCCATTGTTGATTGTTTCCTTTGTAATGCAAATGCTTCTGGGTTTGATGTCATTCCATTTGTCAATTTTTTTGTTCATTTGTTTCCTGTGCTTTGGGGTGGGGGTGGGGGCTCATATCTGAAAAAGTGTTCCCTGTTCCAACATTTGAAGCATTTCCCTTATGTTTTCTTTCAAGTGTCTTCAGGCCTTACATGTAGGTCTCCAATCCATTTTGAGTTGAGTTTTGTATGGGATGAAAAATTAGGGTCAGTCTTCCATCTTCTGCATAGGGATATCCCATTTCCCCAGCACCATCGGTTGCCAAGGTCTTTTCACTAATGTGTGTTTCTGGCACCTTTGTGGAGAAGCTGCTGGTAGGAGACCTATGGGTTTATTACTAGGACTTCTAATCTGTTCCATTGCTTTCTTTTTTTCCTTTTCTTCCGGTACCATGTTGTTTTGGTTACTATCCTAGCCTTACCCATTTTTGTGCAACAGACCTCGGAAGCCGGAAACCAGTTGGTGAACTTGGAATAGAGTTATACAAAAAAACCACATGACTAGAGTATGAGTTTTGTGAGGGAAGTGTCTTGGTTTCCCTTGTTGAGAAGTGTATCCCAAGGGCCCCAAACAGACACTTAGATGAATATTTGTTTCAGAAAGTTATAGATGGGTTTGAGAAGCCGTCTGACTCTTCCTGCCTCAGGTGAGCCGTTTGTGTGCCTTCTCCCTATGATGTAGTGATAGCGGCAAACTATGATCACCTCTCATTCTGGGTTAGAGCCAGGCTGGCTGCACCTAACCTTCTACCTTGACTGGCTGCATCTGGCCCCTGTTTTGGTCTATCTCTCGGTATGAGATGATTTAGGCATTCAAGGTTCTATAGTGTGTGGTAGAACAAGAACCTGCGGTAGCTGGAGAACAGCCAATCGCACGTGCAAGAAGATGAGTGCTCTGATGTCCCCAAACCAAGCAGTGCTGAGAACTGGGTATAGGCTTAGATTTGTTTCAAAACCTACTTTAGTGAGGATTCTTAAAGCCTTTAACCTCCCTTCTAGCCCACCACCCAGCAGAGGTAGTGGGAAGCAGAAATTTCCAGTTCAGCTGGGGTCAGGCTGTAATTTGCTTCCTTCTCTTTCAGCCACAGGGCTGGCTTCTCAAGCACTTTCTTTCCCTAGTGCCCCTTTCAAGACTATTTGTGGACTGTACCCATATATATTTGTCCTCACTTCATTTCCATAAAATTAAGCCCAGTAGTATTCCCAGCGTCGGCGTGCAGTCTTGGGCTCATACCTATTTAGAGTCAGTGTTTCTTTTAGTCCTGGAGAACTTTCTGTCTCCACACGTCTCTGACCGAGTCAGGTTTTCAATCTTGCCTCTGTTGTGTATCTGAGGAAAAATAAACGTTACCTCACCCCTGACCTTCTCCAGGAAGCACCTTTGTTAGCAGTGGTGGAAGGAGAGAAGGCCAGTGGTTGTGTGAGGGGAAAAGAGCATGCCTCTCCCCTCCTCTGTTCACTGTGAAGTTTTTTTTTCTTTTTCTTTCTTTCTTTTTTTTTTCTGGGAAGTATGGAAATCTATTTTCTTAGGGATGTGGCTCAGATATTTTTACTTCATGGAACCCAACACCTCAGATCTCCAGATTTATTTTCAGACTGGAATCTCTCCAGTGTAATGTGACGGCCTGGGCAGTATTAATCAGCCATCTCCTCTCTCGGGGTCAGCAACAGGCGTATGAAATTAGAAATCCAAATGGAGACGGTCAGGCAGTTAGACTCACCCAGGCCACATCCTTCGTAGCCTTTTATCTCACTATACAGCCCTGTGGAGCAGCAGGAGACTTTGTCCCCAGTGCACCCAATGAATCCATCTTGTTGCAAGTGGATATTAGTCCTGAGAACCCATATGCATACCTCTTGACCTAGATGTCTAAGCCAGAGCCTAGACGTTCAACCAGCTGACAGACGGCTACCCACTGCTTCTGTCTACCTCCTCTATCGAGAAGAACCCAATGACTGCCATTCTAACAAAAGAAAGAGGAAAGTGGAATTAGGGGAGTCAGGAGTTTCTCCAGCATTGACAATCAGAGATTCAGCCTTGACATGGGTTGTTAAGAGAGCCTTGGCCTCCCTTCTCCAGCTTGTAGGGGTCAGTGACCTGGCAGCATAGCCACTACTGGGGGAGGAGGAGCCGGCTAGGGAAGGATAAAGTAGAGATGGGAGGAGTTTGGGTGGCTCCCTCCTCCTGCCCTTCCAGCCAAGTGGCTGAGCTGGAGAAGCAAAGCCGGTAACAGATAAGGGACTGGTTTTCCTGTGGCCTTGTTTATACAAGCTTAGGTTCTTGTTGGCTGGTTCCTGAGGGAGGTGGGGGTAGGACAGAAGGCAGTGTGGGGTTCCTGGATGAGGTTTGCATTCAGCTAGTCAAGGCCTTCCTTCAGGGCTTATTGAACTCACCCCTCTTTGACCCCCAGACTTTTATCCAGAAGCTGGCTAGCTGGAGGCTTGAACCCTTGATGTGGTGGGAGAGGATCCTTAATGGCTGGCGGAGTAACTGCATTTTTCCTGATCTGTGCATCTGTAGGTCTCAGGGCAATTGAGAAAGGACCTTCAGCCACAACAGAGCTAGTGATAACATGTTTACACTAATTCAAGAATTCCTCGAACTCTGTTCCTTTGCCTCACTGAAACGAGCTGAGTCTGCAGTGTACCACGTCTGCGGACCTGGAAGTCTATGAAGAGCAGGTACCTTATGCTGTGCTAAGGCTCAGCACGGAATCAACGCAGAACAGACCCAGCCTGTCCCTTGTGGAGATTAAAGGCAATGAAATTATGATGTGACTCATGGCCCAGTCAGGGTATGCCGTGAAAGCCTTGCTGGGGTCCTAACCGTTCGAAAGATTATTAGGCACAGCCGATGTGGAAGTGGATTGTGAAAGGTGGACAGAACTCCCACACGGTCACCTGGGGTCCAGTTAAAGAGCCTCCCAAGCCGAGGAAAGGGGGACCTGTGAGGTGAGGGAGTGTGAGGTGCTGAGGAAGCAGCCGAGGAAAGAGCACAGCATAGCGTTGGGAGGAAGGGAGGCAGAAAGGAGACCTGGAGGAAGAGAGAGAGGCAGCAGTAACAGACTGCTTAGACCAGGAGGTGAACTGTTCTCCGAACACAAGTGGGGAGTTCTTCTCATGTGGAGACTCCTAGAGCAGAGGCTTGTCTTCTTCATCTGGTGGTCCTTCCTTGTCAAACCTTAGCCAGTGGTGTGTTCTGTGGCCAGGCTTGAGTGGGTCTGTGGTGGCAATGGCCTGGAAATGGTGTCCTAGGAGATCTACATCTCAAGAGCAGGATGGGTGGGAGGCAAGCTGAGCACAGAGAGGCAGTCCATCAGGCAGGGTACTTCCCCAGACACTATGCATCTGCCCACTATCCCTGTCCCACCCTCTAGGGTACATCAGGGGAGGTACTTCAGCTCACAGACAACCGACTCAACCCTTCCATGTTCGTAAGATCATCCTCAGGACTGACTAGTCTCCTTCCCTCTGTCTGTCCTCCCTCCCATCCTTTTCCCCACTGTATTCAACAGCTTTGGTCCCAATTCTTCATTGACACTCTGACACCACCCATAGTAGGTCCCTTCATTGAGTTAGACATTGAGAATAATGGGCCAAGGCATAATATCAGACTGTTGGGGTTAATCCTCCTAGCTAGCTTAGTGATCTGCAGCAAACATCTTCATCTTAGTCTCTGCAGGTTCATAGTGTGCCAACTGCACAGTCTGTTGGAGGATTCCGTGGCAACACTCTTAGAAAGGGCTTTGGTGTGTAGTAATGTTAGCGGCTGCTGTTTATATGCATCAGTTGTTCACTCTGGGAAAAGAGATGGCTGAGAACATTTTTTTTTTTTCATTTTTGAGAAAATAATGCAACAATGAAAAGATTGCCACCCCAATCACCAGTCTTTATTTTTCACATCCATTTCCAGTATTTACAGAGATGCTAATCTCAGAGTCCAGAGTCTAGAGAACTTGGTTTTCTTTGATCTACTCCACTAAATCTGTTATGCATAGACTCAGCAGGTGACGGTGAATGTGGGCTCCACCTTCGCACCCACGCTGAGGGTAAGAGCCCAGGATTTATATTTCTCCTCACTCTTCTATGCCTTGCCTGCAGTAGATCTGGGAACCTGTTTCTCCTCATCTGTTAAATGGGAGTAGTAGTGTGAATATGGGCAAAGAGCCCAGCACATAATAAAGGATTAGGAAATGCTAGTTCCCAGCCTCTCCCTTGGATTCGGTATGGGGTGCAGAGAATGGGAGGAACCCAGGGATGGGGGGGGGGACATGAAGCTGGCCCAAGATCTCCTACCTCCCACTGCCACACAGTGATGCCTCCAGGACCCCTGAGTGAACTGGAGACCCCATCTGCTCTAGGGACAGGGGCCAGCCAGCCCGTGGTTTATTTTTCTGATACTTCAGTGAGAAAGGAGGGGGTGTGGGAACCCCCATAGTTTCACAAAGGATGGGAGGCCAGGAAAGCCTGACCTGGGAGCTAGTGGGGGGTTCTGTTGTTGGGATGGGCCTACATCTTGTTGGGGAGAGGGACCATGGGCTTATATGGGTAAGTCAGAGACGGCAGGGTTCATGAAGAGTTCAGAACGAGCCAGGCCCTGGGAGAGAGGCCACTATGATTAAGGGGAACTCATTAAAGCAGGCTGGTGGGAGCTTCCTGGCTAACCTGGTGGAGTTACCTAAGTAACTTCCCTCTACTCTCTGCCCCTACAGAACGGCTTCCATCAAATGCCAGGGGAACATTATGTTAATAACGAATAATTGCCTAGGCTTGGAGAGCACTTGAGAAACCGCGGCACTTTAAGACTGTATTTTAATTTTATGTGTATGAGTGTTTGCCTGAACATATATCTGTGTACCACATGCATGCAGGGTCTGTGGAGGCCAGAAGTGGGTATCGGAGCCCCTGGAACTGGATTTATAGACAGTTGTAAACCTTTGTGTGGGCGCAGGGAATTAAATCCCATCTTCTGGAAGATGCAGCCAGTGCTTTTTTAAGGGCTAAGCCATCTCCCTAGCCTCAGTCAGGGCATTTTAAAGGATTCATTGTCTACTTCTAACGTCACAAGGAGGCAACAGTCTTGTTTCACAGGTGACAAGACTGAGACTTGAAATGTTGAGGAGTGGCAGGTGTCATTTCTTCTGTCCAAGAACCTAGAGCTGATGGGTGAGCGGAACTCCCAGGATTTTCTCCATTATTACTGCTATTATAATTTTATATATTTATATATTATCTATATTTATTTGATCTTATTTATTATAATCATTGCTATTATTATTTTTATGAGTCATATCTGTATGCATCTGAGGCTGGCCTTGAACTTGCGACCCTCTTTCCTCCACTTCTTGGATGCTGGGACTTTTTATACGTGTCATGTGCTATTTCTCTTGACTTTTTGTTTGCATTCATTTATTTACTTATTTATTTATCTGTTTATTTAGAGTCAGACTCTTGCTCTGTAACCTAGGGTGACCTAGAACCATGTAGCCCAGTCTAGCTTTGAATTTGCTTCAATCATCCTGCGTCAGACCCCTGAATGCTAGGATTATAGATACTGGTCACCATGCCTGGCTTCCGTTACACTTTTTAAAAGAACAAGTTTGGCTTTATTCCTTTGTAGACCTATCGGTTTTGCTTTTTCAGTCTTGGGACGTGAATTTCCATGTGACGGGGCACCCCTAGGTGCTAGTGACCCTCAGAGGAAGAGTAGAGATGCAAACAGAGTCTGGTTGGAGGGCATAGGACAGTGCTGCAGGAGTTACAGTTGCTTGTTAATGGATGACTAAGGGAGCCTTATGAGATCACACTGTCTGGGCATCAGCTGTCACTGACAGGACTGGTGCCTTTCAGCTCTGGAGTCTGTGTCTAAGAGATCATGCTAGTGAACAGTGAGCGTGGCCTTGGGAAGACAGCCCTCCCACCCTGGTGCCTTGGTTGGCTCATTCAGAAATGGATGACGTCCATTTTTCCACCCCCCGCCCCCAACCTGGCATTCCAATCACCTTTGTTGACTTTCTGTGTACAGGTTGGTGGAGCAAACATTTCCCAAATTCCTGGAAACCCGTCCAGCTCTGCCAGTACCAAACAGTGGCCCTGAATCTATGGGTTTGTGTTGCTGGGTCATGGGCTCATCCTGTTACATGTATCAGGGGCTCTTCAGTTCCTTCTCTGAAAAGTGAGGCCTGGGGAGTTTGGGGGGGGGGAGCTTATCTGGGTGGTGCTGAATGAGGGGCCAGTGCAGGCCTACTGGCTGCAATTATAGAGGCCAACAGAGGGAAACGGTCTGGAGAAACCCAGGAAGGTAGGGTAGGGACTAGGTTGGTGAGGAAGGAGTCAGAGCACCAGGCTAATCTGTCAGGCTTTCTTTCTAGCCTATCTTAGGAAAAGTTCCCAGGATTTTAGGGCCAGCCTCTGAGGAGGCTGGAGTCAGCTACTCCTCTTGCCTTGTAGGCTTGTGGGTCGTATGGTCTGCTGAGGGAGTGGGGTCATGACTGTGGAGGACAATAGCCTACAGAACCTGTCCTAGGTCAACCTGAGCTCACCCTAGGCCACAGTATCTTTGCTCTCTGATGTTTAGATCCCAGTATGGAAGAAACAGGCACAGACCACAGGCAGCCAGTTGTGTTCAAAGTGGTCTGTAGTGCTATAAGGTAGCAAAGAGGGAGGGGACACAGCAGGCATGGCATTAGTGGCCAAAGTATTTTCTCTGTGGTCTTTCCCATTGGGCCATTGTCTTTATTGACTGAACTATCTATGCAGCTTGGGCCATTGTCTTTCTTTAAACCGATATAAAAATCCAACTCCAGCCTAGTCGCTTCAGGAGGCCCCAGGACTAATCCTTCCTTCCTTGGCCCAGGGCAAGGAGGAGTGGAGGGCACCTGTCTCCTGGCAGATAACTGGGTCTGTTTCGGTTCTTATTCAGTGTTGGCGACTCCATTTCCCTCTGTACTCAGGGTTTCCGGCTTGAAAAGAAGGGTCTGTTTGGCCACTCTCTCCCCTTGAGCTTATGAGGATGTTGCTGGGATACATGAGGACATATCTGTCACAGCGCTGTGTGAGAGAGGCCCCGGGAATATGCCAGCTTCTTTAGCTGGTTGTGGATATTTAAGGTACAAGAATATTGCTCATGAGGTCCTGGCCACTATGCCGACCCTAGATGGAACACAGTTAGGCCAGACCCGACTAGTCAGGAAGTCAGGAGAACCAGTGAACTTCCTTTTTATTTAAATCTTAACCATGGTACACATTCAGAAACAGAGTTACCAGCTCATAAGAGGTGGTTCACATCCCGTATCCAGTAGCCAGGGTGCTAGAGAGGACATTGGTTTCTGACCATTCATTGCGTTTTCCTGGGAAATGTCATTACACCCATATAGGCCACACTTGTTGAAAAATGTGACTGTGCAGCCATTTGCTCTCTGACCTTCTCCACAAGCCTAGTGCCCTCTGAGGTGGAGGGGTCAACTGGTGAGGAAGCTTAAGAAAGGAGCTTCCCACAGCTGGAGGCCAAAGCCTTGACCATAGAGTCTAAAGGTCCATCCAGCTGTGTGACCCAAGAAAGGCATACAAGGACTCTGCCTCAGTTTCTCTCTCTGTAAAACCTGTGCCACAAAAGGCATAAATCATGCCTTCTTTATGTCATCCTTGCGAGAACCAAACATTGTCTAGAGTTTTAATGGCCTTAGGGAAACGTTCACTCTCTGAGCAAATGCAAGAACATGGGACACGAGGGTAGGCCAAGAGGACAGAGAGTATGGTATGAACTTTCCTGAACATAGCTCCGGGTGAAGGTCCCCTCAAGCATGGACTCAACCACTTGGCTGATGACATCATGCCAGGATGTTTGGCAGCGGCATTCTCTGCATTTTGAGAATAGAAGTTTCTGAGTTAGAATAGATTCCCAGAGGAATAAACCTTCCTTCCAGTAGAGCCCACAAACTATTCAACTGTGGATGACCAGGGCCCAGAGGCCTTAGAGACAGGTGTGAGGAGCAAGGGTTGCTTCTATGGTCAGTGCCCAGTGCCAGCCTTGAGGCTTCTAATCTCCTGGAAGGTATGAGGTGCACAGTCCAGAACACATGGCTTTCTTTGTTTGTTTGTTTTTGTTTTTGTTTTTCTGGACAGGATTTCTAGTTGTCCTGGAAGTCATTCTATAGACCAGACCGGCCTCAGAGTCACAGAGATTCAATTGCCTCTGCCTTCCAAGTGCTGGGATTGAAAGTATGTGTCCCCACCGCACGGCTTCACAATACGTTTCTTGAGTGTCTTCAGTAAGGATGAGAGCTGCAAACAGTAGGCGGTGGCACTTCGAGCCCTGTGAACTTGAATGCGTCATTTGACCTCCCAGAGCTGTGGCTTGCTCAGCTGAAGACAGGAGCTGTTGTGAGGATTTCAGGAAGGGACGCTGAGATATCCAAGTGCGTTTGCGCTGGCAGGTGGACAGAGAAAAGCCACCCACACTTCTGCCAAGGGACAGGCAAGGGACAGCTCACCACCTGGACTGGGCAGAGATGAGAGGTTCCAGGATCCTCTCCATTCTAAACATGACCTTTGGGTGTTGGTGAACAGAGCATCAACTTGGGGCATCAGGTGGGGCAGGGTGAAATCCGAGTCTAGTTCTCGGTTATATTCTTCAATGGCCTTAAAATGTTTACATTTTTTTTTTGAATGTGTGTAGGGGAGCACATGTAGAAGTCAGAACAGCTTGTGAGGATTGGCTCTTCCACCATGTGGGTCTAGAGGATCGTACTCAGCTTGTCAGGCTTAGTGGCCGCTGAGCCGGCTACCTGACTCTCCAATAACTTTTTCGTGGCCATTCTAAGAGAGATGGATCTGAAACCTCAGTCTATATGTAAGTAGTCCAGCAGACCTTATCCCTGTTCCTAACAGGAGGGATAAATGAGAATTAATTAGTAAAGTGAGACTGTCAAAGGTTGTTGACATTATTATTAACTTAATATGTTTTTGTTGTTGTTTTTTTTTTTAAGGGGGAATCTGGCTTGCTCTAGTGTACGATGCGGTGCGAGCCGTCTGCTGGCCCGTCAAGTTTGACGGGAAAGCTTAGAGACTGTTTCCACATGCAAGTTTACAACACAAAGGATTATTTGCAGTGGTGGAAGACCTTATGGCCAGGGGAGGATGGATTCTGGTGGCGGCTTTTGAATTCTTCAGGTGAAATGCAGAGATGTTCCCTCAGGGGAAGAATTATGGTACAAGAAAGTGCCTTACCCCCCCTGCCCACCTCCCACCTTCGAAGGGCTCAAGTGAGACAATGTGAATCTGCAAGACACGGTCACCAAACAGGTCCCGTCTGTGCTTCTGATGGTCCAGCTAATGAGGTGGCATGAGGGGTGCTGTGAACAGGTCTCATAGGTGGACAAGGGCATGGGCCACCCATAGTCACTCATATATACTTCTGGGGTGTATACGGAATGGATCTGTTACTCTGGAAGATGGATGACCACCCCCTACCCTACCTCCCATTGCATGCTGCTCTTGAAGGGTCCCTACGCACAGACTGAGGCTAAAATGTGGGTTGGTAATGAATAGCCTGATGTGTCTCAAGTGTGCTGGTTGTGAGGGCCTGTAGTTTCTGCCCTGAAATCCACTTTTACTGACTTAGCTTCAGCTTCATTGGTGGATCTTACTTTCCATACGCAGAGTTCTTACATGTCTTAGTCCTTCCAAAACTAAGAAACATGAACATCAGGGTGGCAATACTTAGATTCAAGTATGGGCTCTGCAGCTCACTAGTTGTGTGATTTGGACAAATTAATCTCTATCTTTGGCATGTGTATGTTTGTGTTCTCTCTCTCTCTCTTTCTCTCTGTGCACATGTATGCACATGCTCATGAATACATGTAATGTCTCTTGATGAACAGTGAGTTCACTGACTATAGCTAGTCTGACTGGTCAGCTTGCTCCTGGAAACCTTTGTCTCTGAGCACTGGAATGTCTGGTTGTCATGCTCATTTGCATGAGTTCTGGGGATCTGAACTCTAGTCCTTATACTTGTGTGATGAGTGTTTCAACTGTTGAGCCATCTCCAAACCTGCAATTTAGTTTTCTCTGTAGAACGGAGATGATGCCACCCCACAGACTCAGTTTGAGGATTAGGTGACTGTTTATAAAGCTTTTAGATGAGTGCCTAGCACATGGTGAATGCTGAGCACAGCAGGTGGCATTAGGTTACTGGTGTCTCTGTGTCATCTCCTTTCTCCTGAGTCATTTTAGCTTGCAGCCTGTGCACAATGTGTCCGTGTAACTTGACATTCTATTTTGTGGTTCTCTCTGACTCCTTGACAGCTCATAAATTCCATGTGTATAGAAGCTGTCCTGACCTGAGTACACGATAGCTGTCTGAATCAGTTTCCTGCATGGAGGTACCTAAACCTGTCTGCTGCTGTGGCTGTTCTAGGAGAGATGGGTCCTCTTCAGCAGGTGAGCCCAGCCCTACCTACCTGCAGGCACATCCTGTGTATCTGCCTTCAAATGTATCGCCGAGAATAGAACTGTTCCTATGGCACATGAGGCAGAGGCTCTTTGGAGAACAGCTGGGATGTTTTTCGGTTGTGGCTGGTGTCTGGTGGCCTTGAGGTGTCCATGACTATCTGAGGCTCTCATTCTGCATAGTAAGTAGGCCAGAGTCCGTCCATGTGTTCCTACAAAGGATATGCAACTGACCATCTTCTCATTCCTTGCTTACTTTATTATAACCTGTCAATGATAAAGATGGAAAATAGAGATAGGATAAATGGAAATACAGATTGGATTTTGGCAGCAGCTATCTTCCTGAAACCCAAGCGGACATGTAGGAATGTTGTATGTTTACCAAGAATCTTAAAAAGGTTCACATCTTGAATATCATCAGATCAGTTCTTGAAAAAAAAAATCTATCTTGGTTAGGGTTTCATTGCTGTTAAGAGATATCATGACCAAGACAACTTTTATTATAAGGTACAACATTTAATTGGGGCTGGCTTACAGTTTCAGAGGTTCAGTCCATTATCATCGTGGTAGGAAACTTGGCAGTGTCCAGGCAGACATGGTACTGGAGAAGGAGCTGAGAGTCTTTACATCTTGTTCTGAAGGCAGCCAGGAAGAATATCTTTCTCTTCCTCCCTGGGCAGAGCTTAAGCATAGGACTTCAAAGCCCACTCCCATAGTGATATACTTTCTCCAACAAGGCCCATACCTCCTAATAGTGTCACTCCCTGTGGGCCAAGCATTCAAACACAAGGGTCTATGGGGGCCAAACCTCTTCAAACCACTACACCGTCTTAAGGACGTGCTGTAGAATTTTCAAAAATGCATTCTGCACAAAGATGTTTGCTGTGAAGCTGTTTATGCAATGCCAGGAGCATTGGCAGTGTCCAGCATCTCAGATAAAGTTGTACTGAAATTATAGGCATGTCAGTTCTGGCAGTTTCTATCCTTTTATAGGTTTGTGAGCAGCTTGAAAAGTTAGGAGAATGAAGATTCTCAGCCTCTGCCACAAGCAATTCTGATTTAATGGGTCTGGGATGGGGTCCAGAAATCCATATTTTCAACATGCCCTATATGACTCTACTACAGATGTTCTGTAGATCAACATTTGGAAAACTGATAAACTTGGTGGGATTTTGCCATCATTTAAAATTATGTTTATAGAAAGATTACAATAGTGTGGAGGAATGTTTTATAAATAAAAAAGTATGTAAAATTGTATATGTTACTCTGTATCCAATTATGAAATAGTTATATAAAGCAAAGTAAAAATATACAAAAGGGTAAACAGAGGTGGCCTCAGGGTGATTGATAAATGGAGATTTTTTTCTACATTCTCTAAAATTTCCAAAAGTAAAATAAAAAAAATTAGAAAAAGCCGAAATCCATAGGGCTGGAAAAGTTGCTTGGTCAGTAATGTGCTTGCATGAGGACAAGAATGTAACCTGCAGAACCCACATGAAGAAGCGAGGTGTGGTGGCTCAGGCTGGTAAGCCCAGAGTTGGGAAGGTGGAAACATGTGTCCCTGGGACATGCTAGCCAGGTAACCTAGTGAGTGACCTTGTGCAGGGGCGGGGGGGAAGCAAAACAAAACAAAACAAAAAACCCCAAACAAACAGGATGGATGCTGCC